>VALG01006167.1:0-10188 GCA_009835305.1 Ipomoea purpurea
GTCCTACATACAACAGGAGATGAAGAAGCATCTTAACAAACCACGAACCCTATGACATTGGCTCAATATATGCCAAAGGGGTTTGATTTGAAAAGTGTAAGCATATCTACACCTCATGTATGAACACTAATGATACGATAGTTGAAACGGGAGAATGCTCGTCCATGTGGAAAATGAAAGCGAGGAAGTCCAAATGTATAAGGCCACCTCTTATTCGCTGAGATCACATTCAGCGATAGAGATTTGATGCTTGGTGGTACACCTCATAATCGCCCGTTGTTTGTCGAGGCTATGCATGTGAGAAGAAACTTAAAAGGATTCTAATTGATCAAGGGTCAAACTGTCAATATCTTGCCGCTGCGGCTTTGAGAGACCTTGTATTTCTATAGATGATCTTACCCAAAGCCGCCTAATGATCCAAGGATTTAATCAAGGGGGCAAAAAGCATTGGGTATCATTCGACTTGATTTAACAGTCGGGAATTTAAGTTCAAGCACACTGTGTTATGTTATAGATGCAAGGACATCTTATAGCTTGCTACTAGGACGACCATGGATACATGAGAATGGGTCATTCCATCTTCATGGCACCAATGCTTTATGTACGAGAAAAATGGAGTAGTGAAAAAGTAGTAGCCGATGAGAGCCCATTCACCAAAGCCGAGTCCTATTTCGCTGATGCGAAATTCTATATGAGAAAGCAAATCGTAGTGGAAGAGATTGACGGAAGTGGAGTCAATGCACCTCTTGAGCCAAAGTGGAAAGGAAGCAAGTCGTTGAGGAACATCAACCACGCAAGGAACTGTCTTTCCTCTTACAAGGATTGACACGCTTAAGGCACATAGAGATAAGATAAATCAAGGTTACCCATACAACGCACGGAGGGCTTTGATCCAAATGCTTATAAACTCCTAGCCAAGTCCGGTTATGATCCTAAGGAGCCGCAAAGGTTAGGAAGCTCATCCCGCAAGCAGGTGCAAAGGGATTTCAAACCAACAAAGCGTTATTCGCGCAAAGGGTTAGGGTATGTTCCACCAAAACCCGTGAAGATATTCATAAATCGAGCTACAAATAATCACATTACATCGAGGAGAAAAGTCAAGACAAGAAACAATCTGTTTTGATAGGATGAGACAAGTGAAGTCACGCCAATCAGTCTTTGACAGGTTGGGGTCAAGTCCTAAGGAAGCCAAGAGAAAGTCTGTGCATGAGAGACTCGGAACTGTCCCGATCCGATCATTAAGAAGGTACCAAATCCTCTCTAGGGGAAGAATTATCAAAGGAAATCAAGATTGAAATCCCTTCCGTACGAGACGAGAAGTCGCTGTCAATATTTCATGCGGCAAAGTATTAAAGGTTCAACCGAAGACTATCGTGCACACTTCTAATCAAGAAGAAGATGAAGAAGTATGGGATCAAATTATGCAACAGATCAAAAGCAGTCAAGATGTGAAGGCACCACAACAGTAGGATGGTGATCACATGGCCCTGGCACTTTGATAAAAGGAAAGTCCACCAAAATGCAGCACGTGGATAAACTGCTAATGCATCTCGCTTTGTCTATGGTGGGCCCAATTCATAGTCACTCCTGACCGCATGAGTTTAAACTACGTACGGTGAGCTCCTGGTCCGCAAGAGTTTTAAACTGCGTACGGCACCAACAATTCAAAAAGTTATTTGAACTACGTTTGACTTGATCTCCTTCATGGGAGTATGTAGGCGCTTAGAATTTTATTGTCTAAGTTCAGTCATAACAAAAAAAAAATCTATCCTGTCCAAGATAGTGGTTCTATCATAATTCAAGTCAAAATATATGTCACGTGTTGGCATGGAAAGGAAAAAAAGCGTATGCAAGTCTGGAGTCGAAGAAAATCGTCAAGCAGGCATTCCCGCGGCAGCTGACTGCTGTTTAGTAGTTTGGCCATATCTCGGCCATATTGCCCGATTGTGGTGATCTATGCGTCGTTGAAGATAACTTACAGAGCTACAAGTTTTATGAGACATCAAAGCTTGAATATAACTTTTGAAGGGTTAAATTTTGAGGGAGTAAGGCACGAATTGTCCAGAATTCTGTGTTCAAATTACATTTATATCTTTTTAGGAGGATTCATGGACAGTTGTTATGATCCTTTCATGTTCAATGACAATGGAAAATATTCTTGTATTAAATGAAAGAGAAGTATGCTTTGACAATTAATAAGGGAACAAACTAAGCGAATCGATAATACAAATTCGAATCTATAATGAAAAAAGCCAACTCAAGCGAAATACGAATCTATAATGGAAAAAAGCCAACTAAAGCGAAATAATGATAAAAGTTTGAAGCTAGAGAAAGTTGAAATTCATGAGGTCCTCCTTGAGTGCTTCCATTTCCTTCCTAGCCGCGCCCAACCTCTTCCTAGCATCGTTTGTAAGTGTGGCGTCGTCTTGGAGACGCGAAACTTCTTTTTCAGCATCTGAGACAGCAGTTTGTGCAGTATCAAGTTGTCTTGGGCCTCGTAATAAGAGCTTCAAATTGTTGTTGTTGGGCATGGCTTCTTTGAGTTTTCCTTAGATCTTTTTAGTAGCTTCCTAGCTTCCTTTATCGTGATCTCAAGTTGTCTTGTTGCCCGTTGCAGTCAGCTAACTCCCTTTGATGGTCAAGTAGTAAGTCGTGAGATTTAGAGTATTCCTCTTGAGCCTTCGTAAGCGCATCTTGTGCAGAGTAACATAGTATTCTGGATTTTGTGTGAAGCTGCTTCCAAACGAAACTTGTCATAGTCTTGGGCTTTCTTAAAGAAGTCAGTCACTCTTTGCTCTAAAGCTGATAGATCTATCCATCCTTCTTTTATCAGTTGAATGTTCCTTTCAGTACTTTCTTTAAAGGAGGAAATTTGCATCGATCGGGGTCGCAATCAATGTTTCACAAATTGATCTCCAAAAGCTAGCAACAATTGTCTTATATGATGAAATGAAGTAATCTGTACATTCAAAATAGAAGCTTGGGGTGTCGCTCTCGAGGCGTGATAGGAGCACTATTTCTGAACTATCTCCAAAGGGTTTGGTGGGTTAGTAGAATGTACTTCCTCATTGTTTCTTCGTCGCATGCGAATGGAGGTTGTTCGAGGAGTGTGTGTCATTGCTCGTATGCTGTTCGACGATAACATGTTCAAAGGATAAGAAAACATTTAGAAGACATTTGAAAGAAGGGTGATTTATGGAAAAATGACTATGAACTCTTTTGGCGATTTGTTTAGGTCGTTTCAATGCCGACCCGCGTGGCTAGGGGTATTCTCATATGAATTCTTCCGAGAAAGGTCTCTTGTCGCCTTCTTCTCTATGATCCGAAGATAGCTCGCCCTCTTTGTCTTTCTTGGGGCATTAGATTCTCTGTCTCCTCCTTGGGTTGGAATGGGTCTCCAAAAGCGATTAATTTTTTAATGTTATCTTCAAGTAAGTTGGCATTCACTTGCCGAAGCCAAGTTTTGTATTTGCTAGAATGATGTTCTTGGGAGCTACTGGGTCGCTGGAAAGGTCGCCTTTGATTGGGACCCAGAATGAGCATACTGAAGCCACTGTCTTAATCCATCATCAAGCGAGATGCGACGTTTATTTGGTTCAAGGTAACCAGGGGCGTGAGCTTGAAAAACCAAAATTGCCTACTAAATCGGTGGGGTGTGTAAGGTTCAGCTATGCATTGTTGCCCTTGGCGCAGTATGAGCTTGCAAGGTCGGAGGCACAAAAAGTACTCTAAGTCTTCGTCATTCCCTTTGCCAGTATCATGAAATATGTAACCTCTGTCGTTCTTGCGGATGTGTAAAGCCAGTTGATATAATCTCCTTTGAAAATATTTTTATGAGCGTCAACTTCGTTATAAAACTTTGCATCACCCTCTCCCGAAAAAGAAACCATCTTTGGGTGTGAAGACATAAGACAGGGAGCCTCAAAGTGGGTGTTGAAATATGCTAAAAGCCACCCGTATAAGTAGTTGTAACACCCCAGATTTTCAAGACATTTTAAACTTATAATAAAAGGTAGAGATCTTATTAAATACCCAAGATATAATACAAGCGTTCGGGGTGCTATGCCACACCTGGGCTAGAGAACCAAGTGCACAGGCTAACTAACTAATAACCTCAAAGTGTAAATACATAAACGTGGCACGCAGGCCAAAAGGGGAACTATCTACTTCTACTTCCGAGTTCTAGCGCGCTCCAGTGACTTAATCTTCTGTGCCTGAAAGCCAAATATATCTGGTTCAGCGAGAGATGCTGGTAACCCACTCAACGCGTTGAAATACAATACATATAGAATATATATAGATATACGAAAACCATTTTGAGCATGAAGATATATCCTACGAACTCTAGCTTTAAAACCGGGAATGACTCGATAGATAAGGCCAGAACAAGCAACAGTTATAACAGTCATAAGCAGTTCATAATAGATAAGGCAAATAAGGCAAGCATAAGCAGTAATCATAACCCATCATAACAATCCCCAATATGAACCCCATAGTCACATCCCAAGGCACTCATAATCACAACTCGTCCATATCACAACACATAACACATTGTTGGCGCCACAGGACCACTCGCATGCCCAATACATGCGGGTCAGCGCATATAGCTCTGACACGGCCCCCACAGCACCATGCCCCGTATCGCAACACGGAGGTCGATCGCAACCGACCGATGAACGCAGCTCATCATAATGTTTGATCGCACCAAACAGTGGACCGCAGCCCAAGAGAGTGTCATCTGACGCAGCCAGGAATAGACTGTATCAGGAAATGTCATCTGAAGCCAAGACTGCAGCCAGCTTCTGAACCGCAGCTCAGCAACCTTGACAGCCAAACCGCAGGGATAACCAATCCGATCGCAACCGACAACACGCACACATAACACATAGCAAGCACATGCAACCCACATTACACATTGGGAAGGGGATAAAGCGTATAACAAACCTATGCGTGATCCATCACATACTAAGATAGTCCTAAGGGGTTCATACTTCTTCCACCTAGGGTCAACGGGATACCAATTCAACTAGCATGCAATATATAGACTCATAAACCTACGAACGGTACCCGAAATATCAAACTAGACAGGCACGACAAACGGGTCCGTTGGGACACCACGGGGATCGGGGAAACATCAAACGGGGAAGCCGGGTCCCGAGGGGGGGAAATTCCAGCGGGTAGCCGGTGGGTGGGGTCCACCCGCCGGCTGCCCCGCCAACACTGTTCCGGGCAGCGGGTGGCCGGCGGCAGCTGCCCGCCGGCTGCGCTGCGAGCTGCCAATTGCCGGGTAGGTGGCGGGTCCCCTACCCCACCTACCCCCCACTGACTCTTTTCATCACTTTTCGCCCCGGGAACCGTTGTGGAACCCGAAACCATGCTTAGACACTTTACAACGTAATTAACGGTCAACACGTAGACAATTAACGATCAAATACGAGAACGACGCACATATCCTATCATGCTTTTCTAAACATAATCAACACCCCCAACATGCGATTTCCCCACCCGATAATCCAAGAATCAATATATACGTACAACCTAGGGTTCTAATCACTTTTATATCAACAAGAATACGATTCGCCTTCTAATTTGCAAGATTCGGTAAAATAACACATAATCACAAGGATACCAATCAATCATCAAGAACAACAATCATAAGAACATAATAATTACAAGAATCCCAATAAATCATCAAGCATCATAATTATCAAGAAACTCCCAATATCAAGATTATCAAATAACATGGAAATCATCATCAATCCAATCAATAATCATCATAAATGCCATGGGGAAACCTAAGGGGAAATCATAGCTATGAAAATAGGTTTTTGTTTGAGACATGGGTTACCTCTTAGCCTTAATTAATTCCTTGGCTATGAAAGGATCTTTCTTTAAGCTTTCTTGCTTTCTGATTTCTCCTAGGGGAATTCTTGGAGCTCTTTTGGGTGGTGAGAGATTATTTGTGGTGGGGATTCTAGTGCCTTCTAAGTTCTATTTATATATCTAGGGGTTTTAATTCTCCTAGGATTAGGGTTGGGCTTTAGGATGGGGGTCCACGGACCATGGTGGGCCTTTACTAATTAATCATTGTGATTTATTTCTTTTCTTTCCGGGTGATTGGTTAATTAAATTAAAGGGTTTTAGAACTCGTAACACGGGGTTTAACTCCTCTTGAACAGGAAAGCTTCGTCCCCGAAGCTTGGGCCCGTGGTGAAAGATTTTTTCCTTAGTTACCTAGTGTGAAAGCTCGATATACGCCTCCCTTCAATCGTGTCCTTTTAAGTTTCCATCGTTGCTTCTTCGGTCCGTGGTTGGTCCAGAGGAACTTCACCATTTCTATGGCTCGGTTCCGGGTGTATTCCGTCTTTGTGTCCAGGATTCCTTACGGCTTTCTCTTCCGTAGATCAAGTTTTGACTTCGTCAGAGGTCTACAACCTCGGTTGAAGTATGTGGCTTGGGGGTTCGTGTATGTATTTCCTTTAGCTTTGAAGACACGTTGGGAACACGTTGTGTACTCGTTTCTAGTTCGATGGGTAGAGCGAGCGGTTAAGGAAAGTCCCGATTCTTTTTAATGATTTTCGTAGGGGGCCGATGTTGAATCGGGGGGCTGAAGTTCCCTTTCACTTCCGAACATCATTACTCCTCGTGTTGGGGCCGAGATCCTTAGCCAAAACCTTGTCCCCAAGGTCCGATTCGGCTATGCTTCTCCTTAGGTGGGTAAGACTTTCCCGGCGGTCCTTGCGCCTTCATCCTTTCCTCGGATGTGTTTTACATTGGCTATGGTGTCTGTAGGTATTGGGGGCCCAAGTGTTACCGGATTGACCATTTTCCTCCCAACAAAGGGGGTTCTACATTTTCTTGACCGTAATAGTGCTTTCGTAGGGGTGCCATGCGATGGCTCGCGTGGTACTTTGTTGTAACGAGAACTCCGATGAGGGTCTTAGGTGTTCTTCCCAACGTCTCGGAAGTCGAGCGGCAGGTCTTCAAGCATGATCTTCGAGGGTTTTTGGATGGTTCTTTTTGGTTTTGGCCCTCTGTGGTGGGGGTGAAAGGCTGTGCTCAGTTTTAGTTGCGTCCCCACAACGCCGCTTTGTAGTGATTTCCCATAAATTGCGAAGAGGAACCTGGAATCTCGTCGGACACAATTGTTCGGGGACAAACTCGTGGTATTTCACTACCCGGTTTATGTAGGCCTTGGGCAGTGCGTCCATTGTCCATGTTCATCATGGCAAATGAATGGCTGTCTTGGTCAGTCGTTCCACTTATGACAGATCCTTTATCCTTTTACGCGGTTTTCGTGGGGGGTAGTCCTCCGCGAAGTCCAATGGATATGGAATCCCAATTTTCCCTTGTGGTATTTCAAGGGGTTGTACGAGTCCCTTTGGGTTTGCATCGATTCGCTTTTAATCCTTTGGCAATTCCAGCACACTTGCCCACAAAAACTCCCGCGATTTCTTTTTTCATATTCGGCCACCAAAATGATTTCCTTTATGCTCTTGGTATAATTTTGTCAAGCCTGGGTGAACTGAGTACCAGGGGAGTTGTGTCCTTTCCTCCAAGATCCGCTACTTTCAAGGTGGGTGTGTGAGGTGTAACACAACCACCTTTCCCTTTGTAAGCGGAGGCCTGCCGTCGGGTGTCGCGAAGGGGCCCCTCTTCCCCTTGAGTTACGAATCGGTGGCGGAATTCTATCTACGTTTTCTTCCGGGTCCTGATTGTTGTCCGATTTGATTTCCTCGAAGAGGGTTGTTGGGGGGGGGCACGACTGTGTGTGAGTAATAGGCATTGGGGCGAGTTTGTCCCTGCTCTATTCATTTCAAGTGTAAGGCCTTTGGAAGTCCTTGTATAGATGGTCCGGTAACAACGTGGTGTTTAAGGGAATGACTCGTCTTTTCGGCTTAGGGCATCCGCCACCGACGTTGGCTTTTTCCCTCGTGGTATTGAATGTTAAGGTCGTAGTCCTTATGAGTTCCACCATCTTCGTGTCTCCATGTTAGGTCTTTTGAGTAAAGATGTACTTTAGGGCTGCTTATGGTCGGTGTAGATCTTGCAATTGTAACCCCATACAAAGGTAGCTGCTCTAGATTTTCCAGTGCGAATACGATAGCGGCTTAGCTCGAGGTCATGGGTGGGGTAATCTCCTTCGTGGGTTTTTGGAGTTGCTGGATGCGTAAGCTATTACCGTTGCCGTTTTGCATTAAGTTAACCATCCTAACCCCTTTCGAGGTCGTGTGTAGACTTTCAAACCCTTCCCGTCCCGGAGGGTTATGGCTAGCACGGGTGCTGTGGTTAGCTTATCCTTTAATTCTTGGAAGGCCGAGATGCAGCCGTTGTCCCAACGAAGGGGGTTTCTTTTTCATGAGCTTAATGAGGGGTTGGGCTATCTTGGTGAAGTCGGGTACGAACCTCCTGTAGTAGCCGCTAGACCTAGGAAGCTTCGGACTTCCGAGAGTGAGTTCGGCGTGGTCCATTCCTTTAACGGCGCGAACCTTAGCGGGGTCCAACTCTAATCCCTTCTTTGGTTATCACGTGGCCCAGAAGGCACGCTGTCTTTGCCAAGAATTCGCGCATTGGAGAATTTAGCGTAAAGTTGGGTTTTCCCTGAGGGTTTGCAGGATATGCGAAGGTGTTTTCTCATGTTCTTCTTTATTTCGGGAGTAGACTAGGATGTCGTCAATGAACACAATGACGAAGTCATCCAGGTGAGGTCGGAATACTCGATTCATGAGGTCCATGAATATGGCAGGCGCGTTAGTGAGGCCGAAAGGCATTACGGTAAACTCGTATGGCCGTAACGTGTCCGGAAGGCCGTTTTCTGGATTCTGGTTTGGCCACTTGGATTTGGTGATACCCGGATCTTAGGTCGATCTTTGAGAATACCCTGCCCTTTGAGTTGGTCAAATA
Source organism: Ipomoea purpurea (assembly GCA_009835305.1). Lineage (NCBI taxonomy): Eukaryota > Viridiplantae > Streptophyta > Magnoliopsida > Solanales > Convolvulaceae > Ipomoea > Ipomoea purpurea. Next base: position 8,905 of record VALG01006167.1, read on the forward strand.
AGTCATCTATTCGGGGAAGGGGTACCTATTCTTTATGGTAACTTGGTTGAGTTCCCGGTAGTCGATGCATAGGCGCATGCTCCCATCCTTTTTCTTAACGAATAGTACCGGTGCTCCCCATGGGGAGGTGCTGGGTCGGATGTAACCCTTATCTAGCAGTTCTTGGAGTGCGTTTTTAGTTCCTTCATTTCCTTTGGTGCTAGCCTGTAGGGTGGTTTAGAGATCGGGCGGCGCCTGGTACGAGGTCTATGGTGAACTCGACTTCTCTGGCCGGGGTGCCCCGGGAATTTCGTCTGGGAAGACGTCGGTGAACTCGTTTACCACTGGGATGGCTTGTGGTCGAGTGTTTTGGCGTTGAGGTCTTGACTGAGCATAAGAATGCCTCGTTTCCTTGGCCCAGATACTTCTTAACTTTCATCATGTTTACCAGCTTGATCCCTGGATCCTGGCGGGTACTGCGGTACGACACCCTCTTACCGTTTGGTCCTCGTAGGACCACTTTCTGCTCCCCGCACAGGATTTGTGCTTGGAACTTCCCTAGCCAGTCCATGCCCAAGATTACTTGCATCCCATCTAACTGAAACTGGATCAGGTTACTGGGAAATTCCACTCCTTGAATGGTGATCATTACATGCTCATACATGCGATCACATTTTATGATCTCGCCTGAGGCCACCTTGACTTGGAGTCGGACCTTGGTGCTGGTGTTAAGGCCGAGCTGGGCGGCGAACTCGGTTGCTATAAACGAGTTGGTAGCCCCGAGTCAAATAGTATGGTGGCTGGGGTGGCGTGTACTAAGGAAGGTTCCGGAGACTATGTTGCTATCTCCGACCCTGGCCTTGCTTAGGGTGAGGATCCTTCCCCTTAGTCGGCGCGATGGTTTGGTCAAGTGGGGCGGTTTTGGGGTTCTTAGGTTCTTGGCGAGAATTGGATGACTTCTTTCGGGTTTCTTTTATACCTAGTGCGTCCTGGAGGCGGGTTCGCTACCTGTTGTAGCTGACATGCCTTGGCATAGGCTTCTCCGAGGGTCTTCGGTTCTTGGGTGGCCAAGGCCTCTGGTGTTCGGGCTTAAGGCCTGTTAGGAATTTCCTGACTTTGATCCCTTCGGTGGGTACTAGTTCGGGGGTGAGGCGAGCCAGTCGGCAGAATTGTTGGTAGTATTCTGAGACGGGGCCCCCTGTCTTAGATTGAGAAATTCCTCGCAACATGGCGGCTTTCAGGTGGTGGGTAGAACTGTTCTCGTAACCGCGTTTTAGGCCTTCCCAGTTGAATCCGGGGTCCTGT
>VALG01006169.1:0-15397 GCA_009835305.1 Ipomoea purpurea
AGCCCCCCCCAGTTGGCATTAAGCACCCCTTACGTGGTGTATTATACTGTTGGGATAATAATTCTTATCTTTTACCATAGTGGTGAGGTTTAAATGTCTGAAACCTGGGTGTAAGCTCTGACACTTGAACGCACACGTAGGAATCGATCACGTACTTGGAAGATAGCACGGAGATCAAAGAGCTAAGTCCATGTTAAAGCTATGGGGTTTTACGAGACAGTGCAGTTGGTGAAGAAATGCTCGAACGATTTGTGACAGCTAAGACCATCCCCCACACACACCCCACCTGCTCCAGCCCTACTCCACACCGACGCCGACCGCGCGCCACACCCACACGACCTCGGCGCGCTCTCACCCCACCCCGTGCGCCCACTCACACCGCTCTCACTCCCCCCCCCTTAACCTTATGAGTCATCAGACATAATACCCATTAACAATTCTCACAAAGAGGTTACTCATCCTATCTGACTACGCTGAGCAAAAGATATACTACCGCGCCCCCCCGCCTACCCCCCAGTGGTCGCAAAAAAACCGAGGTAAGCAAGTGGGGTAGTAAGTGGAACGAGGAATGGGTCAAAGCACTTTGGCATAAAGAAGTTCTATAAAATGGAATAACGGCAATAATGCTGGGACACCTTTAGGTCAAACCAACTAAATGTGGACCGGAGGGCAGTCAACTGTGGGGTCGGGCACCTGATTTTCCGACTGCCCTCCGTGAGAAAACAGTGACACCACCACAGGCTATGCCCGTTGATGCTGTTAAGATTCGAAATGTCGTTACATATGTGAGTATGTGGATTACGCATGAAGAGCTACCTATGTAAGAGAGAAGTAGGTTCACGTCAAAGAGAATTGGTGGGCACAATTCTTAAGAAACTCCGAGAACAAGGAACGACCCACGACCATAATGGGCACACCAATGGAAAACAGAGCATGGTGGGAGTTCAGTGTGAGATATGTCATCGGCTACACAACGCAGTCGTTTCAAAGAACATCCGTTTTAACTGACGACAGTAAAGTAAACATATCTTCACAAGGGAGAGGTCAAAAAGGGTATAGGTGACTCACTACCTATTCTAATCATGGGGAGCGACCGTTTGAAACAGATTTTCTTGATTCAAAATATCTGAAAACAAATTTTTCATTCATTGGAGATGCTGGAAAAAAAGCATTAAAATGCACTTAAGGGCTATTTGGTGGACAATATCAGTGGCCACTTCGTTTGGGTCGGGTCAAAAATCCGGGTCTCGTAGTGAGACAAGATATGATATATTGTACGCTCAAAACGGATAATGGATGAATGGAGATATTGATTCTCAAAGTAACCCATTGAGTTGGGAAAATGAAAGGAAAAAGTGAGCTTTTGTCCCACATTGGTTTGGGAAGAGGATTTGTCCCAATATTTATACAGAGTCCTTTAGAGGTTTATTGAATGTATAACTAGAGGCTTCTTTTAGGCGCAAGGGGGTATAATCAAATCCCAAAATTGAGATAAAAAAGACTTTGATTCAAGTCTGAGATGGGAACTCTATCATTTTAAGAAGGAGGCCGAAAGTACACAAGTGTGAGAATACTGTGGGGCTAAATTTAAATTCATCCGTACGAAATTAATGTATACTAATTCCAATTTTGAATTTGAATTTAATCTCACTTAGTGGCTAGGTGTTACAAGGCCAAATTTTAAAGGCCATAATGAATGATATTAACTCCTTCATCCCATTTAATCTCACTTAGTGGCCAGGTGTTACAAGGCCAAGTTTTAAAGGCTATAATGAATGCTATTAACTCCTTCATCCCTATATAAGAAGGGAGTAGGACAACAGATTTTCACACACAATGAACAACAACAAGCACAAGAGCTCACACACGAAACTTTGTTTTCAAGCATCAAAATACTTCTGCTTCTACTCCTTTCTTAAGCCTAACTATGTTCAAGGCTTTGCTCTAGTTCGCCGGGTTCGTTCATTTGGGTGCTCAAACGTCGAACCGTAGCACGTTTTATCTGGGAAACCTAGGCCACGACGCTCCTAGCACTTTTGGGAGGTGGCAAATAAGGTTTTAAGGAAAGAGTGATCTCTTAACTCGCGCTTAAAAACCCTATACCCATATACGAGCCATCTTTTCCTTTCTTACGGTTGGATTATGCTTCTAAGCAAAAATTCGTTCTCCATATTTGATTTTTGTCATTGGATTGGACTTATAATCTGAGGATTATTAGCTCCATTTTTTGGTTTATAAATATTGTATATCTTTTTTCGTGTATATATATATATATATATAATATACATATATATACATATATAATATATAACTTTTGGGTCCGTTGTATATATATTTGCGTGTATATATATATTTCGGATATATATCCAATAATATTTTATATACTTTCATGTGGTGTATATTAAATATTATTTTTGGAGATATTAAATCGATTTTGGTTCATTATCACCAACATATATCATGCACATATACGCAACATTCATTCAACATAAGCATAGGAAAATGAGAGATCGAAGAGATGGGAAAGAGGAGAATAAGGAAACCAGGAAATGATCTTAGGAAGAAGAAGATAAGCTTTCAAACTTGGTGTTCTTTTCTTGGTGATTGCTTCTTGTTTGCAGGGAGAATAAATGAAGAGAAGGAGGCAAATGGAAGGGTCAGACTTCTCACAATGGACATAGTGGACTTTCAATAGGCACAAAACGCTTAAGTTGAGGGTGTACACAGCTAGGAAAGGGCAAATAGGTCATTTCGCGGATTAAAATCCCGGGTTATAATTTTGATATGAAAAAGCTATAACAAATAGGACAAGTAAAAATAAAGGAACCGGGATTTGGTTGATTCAAGCTAAGATGCCAATATTGTACTAAGGATTAGGGAATTAAAACAGGCATAGGGCAAGTGAGATGCCAAAAGTGTCCAAATACCACTCTCGTAGCTATTTGGACTTGCAACCTCACCTTAAACTCCACTCTCGTGGCAATTCAACCCAAGGTTGCCCAAGCAAGAACACAAGACATAAATTCTCTTTAACACCCGAAATACTCTCGTATTGAGCATTAAGTGTGTGAATGTGTCGCTAGTGTACAAGCTCTACTCTTGTAGCAACAAACACACTCCAAATGAAGCATATAATTGGAATCCAACAATTATACACAATTTCACAGCAACCCAATTAACACAACTAACCCTAGAACACCGAAATAATCCCCTTTATGCAATACAACTCAAATAGGCATCAATAGCAAGAAATCAAACCAAAACCTAGTCCCAAAACACTTAGCTACTCATAATATAACAATAGATACACAATATTAAAAGAGTAATTGAAAGCATAGATGAAAACTAAAGAAAATAGATGAATAAGAAAAATTCTCTATTGAAGCTTTGAAATCCAAGATTTGCAATGTTCTTGAGCTTAGAAATGGAAAGGAACCATAAATCTACACTAATCTAAGTTATTCTAAACTAACCCTAACTAGAGAAATGAAAGGGGAATGAAAGATGAAATGAAAGATGAGTATTGGGGTGAAAAATTCCCCTTAAAAGGGGTCAAAACGCGCTGAAATGAGTTGCAGAGGGCAGGCCACGGGTGTGGCCACAAGCGTGGCTTCACCCATGGCTAGAAATGCAGATCATACTGCCCAGTGGCCACGGCCGTGGCCATACCCGTGGCCAAAGGCAGTGATCTGCCTGTGCACTGCGACTGTCTTCTAGGTACTTTTTCGCCCTCGAAATGTTTGAATTAGCCTTTGGTGCTTGAATCAAAGTTGTATCCTTCAAGTTAGCTTTTCAATGATATAATATTCACTTGTTTTGGACATTTCTACGCAGAGATATAGTCAAAAAACTTAGCAGTGGACGATTTGTGCGGGAATTTCAACTTCTTGCTCTTTTGCTCCACTTTTACCTTTGTTTGTCCAAATGACCAAGACCACTAAACACACCACAATTTGGCTCTCTAAAAGGTGTTTCCTCCACCTTCATAGCTTCTCATTGACTCCAATTGGCTCTACAAGCATCTGAAATGTCCCAAAAATCACTCAATCCATCTAAATCATCAAGAATTACCCATAAGCACACAAATGAATCAAATGAGGACACTTTGGACAAAATTATAACAAATAACAAGTAAAATAAGCTTAAATAAAAGGTGAAATTATAAACTTTTAGACTCTTATCACTTCATATTCACAATTACAGAATTCTATGTTCATAATTATTGAACTATATGTTCATAATTATAAAGTTATATATTCATAATTTTTGAACTTCATATTCATAATTATTGAACTATATGTTCATAATTATAAAGTTATATATTCATAATTTTTGAACTTCATATTCATAATTATTGAATCTTTATATTCATAATTATAGAACTATATGTTTTTAATTATGTTCATAATTTTTGAATTATATATTTATAATTATGAATAGTTTTGAAATTGTGTCTACCTCAGTTCCAAGGCATAATTTGTCAAAGAAACCATCATCAAAATCATGGCAAATAATTTTGTGGACCCAAATCTAAAAATACATAATTTACATATTAAATATTTACAATTTACATATTGAATGTTACAATTTATATACCGTAATTGTTGCAAAATAATGTTTAGGTTATCATCCCTATACATATTACAAAGCAATTCCACTTCTCAATGAAACAATTTCTCACGCCAAATTCAAAGCGCTGTACTCAAAGAAAAGGGAAGGAGGACATCCACTGATCCACAGACCCAAAATATGCAGCCAAAGAAGTCTTTTGAAGATAAATTATAACAAAAATAATAAAGCTTAGGATTTTTAGTTGGGATGGGCAGTAGGCCAGTAGCCAGTAGGGGAGCTAAGAAATAGAAAAGATTTTTTCCAATTGATGTCATTGTCGTGGAATTCATCTTCAAAATATTCTTCTGTATCTTTTAGTCCCTCTTTAGTAATTCCAAGTTCAAGTTCCTTTTCAGCGTCTCTGAAATTTAGATAGATACAAGAATATATTAACGATGGGAATGAAACAAAAATTAAAATAGAATACAAAAGGTTGAGTGAGTTGTATATATAGATACCCAAATATTGTAGGCACGAACAACAAGTTCTTCATTTCCATAATCTCTCTGAACTTGTTGTATTTGTTTGGCAGAGTTGAGAAGCGGTAAATAACAATGAGACAACTCAATCAACTGTAGAGTATCTATGTCTTCAAAACTAGAAGGGATTGCTTCCAATCCGTAACATTCTTTGAGAATTAGGTGCTCAAGGACAGGGAAACCATTACCAGTGGCATACCAGTACGTCAAATATGATGTATAAATAGCAATGATTTTAACCGAGGAAAACTATCTCCAGTTGGTTTCCAATCCCAATATTTTCCTCGGAAAGCTCCATTTTTAAGTTTTAGTACCTGGAGGTTAGGCAACATACCAATAACTTTCATAGAGTCCCATGACAGCGAAGTTCCCCTCAGTTTCAACTTTTTGAGCTGTACTGGAAAAGCATCCACATCTGGAAGAAAAGCAGGATAAAAGTGTCTGGTTTTAATTTTTAGTTCCTCAAGTTGATGTAAACACCTCAAATTATCCAAACAATTCGGCTCTCCAAATTCCACACGGCTGTCAATCAAAATCCCCATCACTTTTGCATTCGGAATCCTCAAAAACACTTGCTCTGTACATTGGAATGGGCGCAACCATTGAAGTGTCTGTATGTATTGATGAACCTCAGTTGGAGTACCAAACACAAATGTTGTGCAAACTTGGAGATGTCTCAACTTTCTCAACTCCCAAATTTCAGCAGGTATCAAAGGATTGGGATTGTCGTCTGCACTTGTACTGCAACCCCAACTTACTAAAAGCACAAGAGTTTGTAAATTCCAATCCTTTAACACAGTAAACTGTTAAGAGACTTGGATGGGCACAGAGCTAGGTATCTCAAAAGAATTAGATCCGCAACACATGAAGGTATATCATTAATGAAGTGGAGAGAACCTAAATCTAGTACTCTCAATCTCTTGAAATGAGGGGTTGCAGGAAGTTGATAAACTTGAGGAGTCATATGACCATCATCATCTTGAAAGCAAAAGAGGGAACCATACCTGTTGAAGCCTGTGTGCACATCAAGTTTAGGATACATTGATTCTAAACTTAACCAACATTGAGTCGTCCTTACAGTTACAGATGAATATCTACTTGCAACATGTAGGAGGCCCTCCTTCGTTGCTTCATTCCTACAAAAGTCATGTACAATGTCGTGCACCTTACATGACTTAATCTTGCCATCTAAGTTCAAACTGTCAATCATAACTAAACTCCTAGATACAAGATCATTTAAGTAATCCTCACCAACTTCTTCTAAGCTCCTTTCATCTTCGACCCTCACAAACCCTTCTGCTATCCATAATCTAATAAGTTTTTTCATAAGGATTGCACTATCTTCCCGAAAAACTCCCAGATATAAGAAACAAACTTTCAAGACATTAGGTAAGTGGTTGTAACTCAACCTGAGAATCTCTGAAAAACTATCAAGAAGGCTGTTGGTCACAGTTGCACATAATATTTTCTCAATCTCCTCTGATTCAGATTCCCATAGTGACTCATTGGTGGCTTGTACAAGTCCTGCAACTATCACAATTGCAAGCGGCAATCCTTTACAATACTCAACAATATATCTCCATATCCCTTCAAGTTTCATAGGCAAACTTAAGCTTCCATAATTGAGAATCCTCTGATTAAATAATTCCCAACTTTGATCTGGATTTAGGAAAGGCAAGTTTAGCCAATAATTATGTGATCCTCTTGTAGAAATGGCCACTTGTTGAAGTCGAGTGGTCACCAATATTCGACTTCCATTACTATTTTGTGGGAAGCACCTTTGGATTTCATCCCAGAAGCCTGTGCTCCACAAATCATCTATAACAATGAGATACCTCCGACCCATTAAGCGTCTACGTAATAGGTCTGCTAGTTCTTCGTTGCTTTTATAGGATGACATTCCTTTCCGGGGCGAGTATAGACAAGAGCTGAAGAAGCATCTGTCGCATGTCAGATTGTGCAGACACAGTTGTCCAAGCAACAGCGTCAAAATGAGATGAAACTGTTGGATCTTTATACAATGTTTGAGCAAGCTTTGTCTTGCCTATACCTCCCATGCCAACAATAGGCACAACCCGTCTTTCTTTCGGTGAATCTTGAAGAAGTAGTAGCTCCTTTTATCAGATTCACTTCATCATGACGTCCTTACCATTGTTGTGCTCCGGAGCTTGAACCAGCATAATGATGCTCAATCTTTTCACTGGACGAAGAAGGAATATCAGCATCATCATCTTTATTTGCAAATCTTTCATCGGCTGTTTGTTCTTCACCAACTCCATAAACTCTCCGGTCCATTCCTTTGCATTTTGCAAGGTTGTAAGGAATCTTTGAGGTTGTATGTAGTCGTCAACTCTTCCAAGGAATTGCCTTCTCGGGTCCTCTCTGCCACAAATATCAATTATTTGTGATTCAATTTCGTGTTCTATTCTTAGTGCAACCTCTTTAATTCCCCCTTTCCACTCTTTGGTCGTCTCGTCATCATCATTCAATTGATTCTCAGAATCCTTATCAAGAAAGGCTAGCAATTGAGCAAGCCTTCCATGGAGAACTTCCACTGCTTCTGCTTCATTCTGGTCAAGAACAAGACGTGGATAAGGTTGCTGGAACTCGAGCTCTATTGTTCGCATCAGTGAAGTTACAGCATACCAAGCCATAGCCAATACCAAAACTTGTTCCTTTCTCTGTGTGTGTGTGTGTTTTGTGTGCAATAATTATTGGTCATTCAACTATTGAGTGTGTCCATTGACACGGCACACCGCTATTCTAACTTGTCTCCACCAATGGTAATCTGTATTATACAAAATGCGATTCCTCCCTCCCTAGTCAACACGGTTTTAGTGGAGTGATTAGTGTGTGTGATTATTGTCTCAGGGGTGTGGACTAAAAGGGCGAGAATAGTAAGTCGTTAATCACGATGATGACGGTTGAAATAATGCCAAGGGCATTCTTGTACTTTCCACATTAGTCTTCAGTTATAACCGTTTTTCTTCCATATACAAATGCCCTGGTCTTTTCACTCTGTAATGTGAACAATCAGAAACTTATGCATGTCTTGAACTTCTTTTCTCTCAATCAGTTTACTTTGCAGCCATCATGTGTTGAGGTCCTGTTACTTCAACACACGAAAATATCTAAGGGTCTTTACCAATTTTGAAAAATAGAGAATTTCTTTAAAAAATGGAGAAATTAAGAAGTGAAAAAATTAAAATTGGAGAAGTTATTTATTAAATTTCTTCTTCCAAATGTTTACTCCTCCAATCTCCAACCAAAACACACATGAACAATGCTATTGAGTGGTCTCTGGTTTGAATCCTGCTGTGTGCATAGGCTCGAACCTAAGACATATCACATAAGGGGCTAATCGGATACTAGTAGACTACAAGCCACTTAGTTATTATTATCTTTGTTAGTTGTAGAAATGTAGAAATGTTATATGGGATTTTTTCTATTTAATTAAATCAGAGAATTAGAAAAATGAAAATTGGAAGAATATGGAATAAAAATTAGAAAACTGGAGGAATGAAGAAGGAAACTGGAGAAATGAAAAAATGAAAAATTGAAAAGTTGAAAATGGAAAAACATGAGAATGAATTATACCACCCCTAGTGTTTGGAAGCTAATTTAAATAGTTGGGTTGCAAGATATTCAAGTACAACCAAGTATAATGCAGAATTAACAAGTGATAGGTAAAAGTAGGGGCTTGGATATCTTTGCCTAGATGCTATAGAGTATTCCTAGGCTAAGAACCCTGTGATGAATTAACAAAAGATACGTGACTTCTTGATCAGGTAACAAGAAACTTGAAATTCAAAAAACTTGTTACGCAAGAAGTTGTCTATGTGTGATCGAGTTGCATGGATCAAGGAGCAGAACAGTTTCGAGAATCAACCACAACTTTAATTTACTTTAACTAATAAACTTCTTATGCACCTTTTCATATTTTGTCTATTTGTTACGGTTGATTACATATGTATTGAATAAAGTGTCTAACAGCTCTTTAATGACATTAATTCCTTTATACTATGTACTTAGATTTTCTAAGTTGGTTCTGTCATTATGTCTTACAATCAGTAAATCTTGAGTATGCATGCATGCTGCGATACACAAAAAAATCTGTTGGCCTTGACTTAAACAAAACTACTAATTACAACTTAAGATATTTTTCAAAAGAGCTCTACTCAAGAAATCTAGATTTCTCATTGCTTAGGATTTGTTGATGAGTTTTGTAAGATGCTTATTTGCTAAAGCAAAAGATCAAGATTTGCGGGTGAGAAAAAAATGGAACAAAAACCTAACCGTCTAAATATTTCAGTTTTTAGTTAGATTTTGGTTATTAAGGTAAAAACATTTGATTATTTTGATTTTTTGGTCAGTTATTGGTTATCGATAAAATCGAAAGTCAACCGAAAAATCGAAGATTAATTTAAAGAAAAAAAAAATCTAACTTCATCCCATTTATATTTTGCAAGTCCACACTGTATTACATTAATTTTAATGACTTATTTGGATTGCATTGTATTTGTTAACCATATAATGTATAAACATAGGAGGTGTTTGGTGAATAGTTATAGTTGTTAGCTTATTGGATTAGTTGGTTTAACAAGTTCATATCATTACCTGATTGTAAAAAGATTTTGGTAAAACATGCAAAATGACTTTCTCAGAAAACTTATCGAAAATTTCAGCGTTTTAGAGCAATAAGCTATTACAGAAAGCTAATTAATCAAACACTTATATTGGTTGTTTAACCAAGTCAAACATAATAGTGGTCAAATAAGTCAAAATTGGCTGATAAGTTAACTATGTTACTAAACAGGGTCGTAGTCCATTTGTATCTCACTGAACTACAATTGTACTTGAAGCCATTAATTTTAATTGATTATAAATACTAAGATATTACTCCGTATTTGTTTTCTTTAATAATTTAGTTCATTAGCATTATGGATGTTAGCGAATAGAGCTTTCGGTAAATTACTCGTGTTCGTGTTCGTGTTCTGTAAGCGTTCGTATATTAAGATAAACGAACATTAACAAACAAAATTTAGAGCTCGGTTAATAAACGAACAGAGTCTGAATAGGTCTTAAACTCGTTTGCTAAGAAATCGTGAACAAGCTTGTTTGTGTTCGTTTAATAATGTTCGCGAACAAGCTTGTTTAGTGTTCGTTTAATAATGTTCGCGAACATGCTCGTTTGTGTTCGTTTAATATTTGTTTGTATTCTCTTTGTAGTTGTGTTTTACTTGTTTGGTTATTTTTTGTGAACATATATTATTTCTTGTTCACGATACGAATTATGATCATGAACATGTTCATATGTTTTGGTTATTAAGCATTCACGAACATGTTTATGAATGTGATTATGTGAACGATCATGTTCACAAATATTAATGAACATGTTCATGAACGTGCTTGTTAACAAACATGTTCGTGAACGTGTTCGTTAATGTTAACGAACACGTTCGTAAACGTGTTCGCGAACGTTAACAAACATTAATGAACGTTTAACAAACGAACACAAACAAAATTTTCAAAAATCTTAACAAACGAACACGAACACGAACATTCCAAAAACCTTAACAAACGAACACAAACATTCCAAAAACCTTAACAAACGAACACGAACAACCTCTGTTCGTTTATGTTCGGTTTGTTAACAGCCCTAATTAGCATTAGTCAAATAAATAAAATAAATTTAGCTAAAATTTTACAACAACACCAACAAAAAAAAAAAAATCGATTATATTTAATCGATGGATAAACCATCAATTTCGGTTATATCGGTTATGAAGGTTGATTGGTCCATTTTCGATCGGTTCAGAAAGTTCAATTAAAATTTTGTTTATTAACCAAAAATTGATTGAAACCGACCGACCGATGCTCACCCCTGTCTATGAGCATAAGTTGGAATTCAATTCTTTTTGATGTACGCAAAGAATCAATTTGGATAAAAATCTATCGTATATAGTTTGTTGTTCCTAGATTTTCAAAATTACATCAAATTTTGGATTCTAAAGTACTTAGCTTATTCAAAATTACATCAAAATTTTGGATTCTAAAGTACTTAGCTTATAGCCTTATACAATTGTTAGCATCATGAAATCTAATCAACAGTATTTCCAACAGAGGGGATTTGATCCCCCCCCCTCCAAAAAAAAGAAAAAGAAAAAAAGAGGTGTTTGTAGTTTTGAGAGAGGAAAATTGTGAAGGCAAAACTAATGTTTAGTAAAATATTTAATATTTTTTAGTTGCTATATGATGGCAAATTATACCGTGCACCGTACCAATGCATTGTGCGCCTTGACTCAAAATAATGTCGTTTTGTACTTTTTTCGTGTGTCTGTTGTTAACTACTTAAAAAAAATCATGTTTTGAATGTACAGAATTGTATAATAGAAAAAATAGAATTTTATACCTGAAAATACAGAATTTTATACCCGAAAACACATAATTTTTATAACTAAAAATCCCATGTTTCGAATGTATAGAATTACATAATAGAAAACACAGAATTTTATACTTGAAAACACATAATTTTATACCTGAAAATACAGAATTTTATAACTGAAAATTCCCATGTTTCGAATGTACAGAATTATATAATAGAAAACACAGAATTTTATACCTGAAAACACATAATCTTTTTTAAAAGAATAAAAATCCCATGTTTCGAATGTACAGAATTTTATACCTAAAAACACAGAATTTTATACACATACATTTTCATCGCGTTAATTCCCTACACAACTTAACAAAACGACGTCGTTTTGGGAGGCACAGGACGCACATTGCTATGTGCGCTCTGATGCACGATATAACGATTGTGATAACATTACCAACCAAAAAAATTAATATAAAAAATATAAAGGTTTAAAATTGAAATGTATGTATATAACCTTCAATTCACATGTATTAATTAAAAACAAGTTTAAAATATGTAGTGAGTACACATGTAAAAGTTTATTGTGAAGAGCTTCGAAGAAGTAATCCTGGAATCACTGTCAAATTAAAATGAAGTTAGACAGTGAATTCATGGTTAATGGAAGGCCTAAGTTTGAAAGGCTTTACATTTGTTTTGGAGAAAATATGTTATTGTTGGAGGCCTAAAAAATATGAAGAAAAAGTGTGCATGAGTTGGAGGCCTAAACATGTTCTTGCAAACTGTTATGTTGTTGAAACTGTAAACTGAAGTGTAATGCTTATGTAATTGATAATGTTTTTGCAAACTGAAGTGTAATGCTTCTGTAGTTGATAATATTTTTGCAAACTGTTATGTAATGCTTATGTAGTTGATAATGGTTACTAAATGAAGTTTTATGAAGTTTTGCTTACTGTTGAAGTTGAAGTTTTGCTTATTGTCAAGTTTTGCTTATTGTCAATGAATCCTAAGACTTTTGAATGGCTAAGTTTTGATTAAAATGAAGTTTTAGTAATCTGTCAATGTTATGGTTTTAGTAAACCGTTGATCAAACAAACAGAATGAATAGTTTTAAAATGAAGTTTTGCTTACTGTACTGTCAATTTTTGCTTATTGTCAATGCTTACCATCTACTGCCAAAATGAATGACTATATTCAAATGGAGCACTTTCAAACAAACAGAATGAATGACTCAATTAACAATTAATGGCTTACTGTCAATGCTTACTTGGAACCACTGTCAAAATGAATGACTCAATTAACATTCAAACAAACACATAACTTTACATTACATTGTTGCTGGGAGTTCATTACACCATTCATTGCTGGAAAAAAAATATAGTTAACCTAACTTAACCTCATTATAGTATTACTTTAGCTGCAATAACCCTACACTTGCTACTTTAGATTTGATCCATATATTCATAACAAACACTGCAAATAAAACCCCAATTCCAAATCCATACAAAAACTTCAAATTCGACTCCCAAATCTTCTTATTAATTTCGTGATCTTTTTTATCAATTTTAAAATGCAGCTTCTCAATTTCCTTCTCATACTTGTCTTGTGACACCCAAAAATCCACAATTCAATCCCATGCATTAATTGAGTAATTAATCCTTATTTTATTTGAGGAATTAATTCCTAAAATTCTGATTTTTAATACAAAGGACTAGTATGTTGGATAGTCAATCACTTTCAGTTGAGCTGTTACCTTGAGCTTGAGGGGAGTTCCCTTTGTTCCTTACACTTTCTAAAGTTTAGTAAGGGTATTCTTGAATTTTCACCAAGAGGTTAGTATTGACATAAACCTAGAAGACTTCTTCAATTTTCATTCCATTACAATTCCTAGAAAATTTCTCTATCTTTCTCTCTAGAAAAGAGGTGAAAAAACAAATCCCCAAGCCAGTTGAGACCTCCTTGTCAAGATTCCAAGTTTTGCTTGCAAGATTCAACCTTTCACCTATTTGGGCATCTATGAGGGTAAGATCTAAGTCTATCTTATCTTTTTGTTCCCATCTTATTGTCTTTTTCTTAAAGGTAAGATCTTTATATCTTTTGGTTTGGTCTTGAAGTGAGTTTGGAAAGTAAAGCCTTGTAAGTATGCTTTTGAGGGTAAAGTGAAGTCTTTGGTCCACAAGAACTAACCCATGCTTCTACTAAGAACTATTTTGCTTACCTACTATGGTGATTTCTTGGATTCCACTTGTGCTTTGCTTATGAAAAATGTGAGGGTGTTTAAGCATTTTTCTTGTGATATTGCATATCTATGAGATTGTGTTTAGGGTTCTTTTTGTGCCATTTGCTTGACATTTTCCATGGTTCAAGTATTTTGTTGTATTGGGTGATGATTGGCATGTGTTTGGACTTGAATTTGTGTTTGGAGAAGAAAATCCCCGAAAGGAATTATTTGCACAGGAGTATGACCCGCGGCGGGAACGGCGGGGAGAGCCCTACCCGCGCCCACCCGCAGAGTACATTAGGCTTGTGGTAGTGTATCCCGCGGGCAGAACCACGGGTTAGGGGCCACCCGTGGGTCCACCCTGGGGAACACCGTTTGAGTTGAAATGGGATTTGTTCACCGTGATTCTTTGACTTCGGTATTTGGTTTTTTTGACTTCCCGATTGTTCTTTTTTGAACTTTTTCAGTGCTTCTTGATGTTTCATATTCTGAGAACTATATGGTAAGAATTCCATGTAGGACTTTTGGTGTCTTGAATCGTGCTAAGTGTTCAACATTGTGGTTCCGTTGACCGAGGTGTCTTGTGTGTTCCTCGGAACTATCTTTAGTTTACCCAGTTGAAAGCATGCTAAGTTTGTTGATCTAAATGCTAGCGTGTGTGTGGTTTGTACCTTCCGATTTGGTTGAAATGATAACTTGTGTTAATTCATCGTTGATGTTGTTGGGCTGTGACCCGTTCCTTGATTGAGTATGTTTCATACCTTCGTTGTGATCCGTTTTTGATCTTGTTGAGTTGTGGTGCGTGTGTTGGCTATACCTTGGATTGCACGATTAGTGGGTATGGGACACTATACACCAGGGATTGCAGCGTCCTCGTGTGGCCGTGCGTGATTATGAGCTGTGCTTTGTGTAAGGTTCACATTTTTTGGGGGATAACAGGTGTTATCCCGGGCATGTGTGCCATGGCTATCGGTACTTCGGGTACTAATGAATTCGTTGGTCCCTTGTTGGAGGGGGAATGACGATTCTCGGGGAATAAAGTTGGAACTGTAGTGTACAGGTCCTGGGAGGTAAAGTTGGAAAACAGATAGTAAGGTTGGGGTAGCCATAAGTTGGAACAGAGCATAAGGAAGGCATATCAACTCGTTGGCGGGTGATGTCACGAGGGCTTGTGTAGCCGTTGTTGTGTGTTCTCTCTTGTGACGTGTGTAGTCACAGAAGGATGAGTTTCGTTTGTCGTGTCTTTATCCTTGTGGTGTCGTTAGTCCTTTGTGGTCTTGGGAATGTGTTTCCCGTGGTTTTATTGATGGTGTTGAGTCTTGAGTTGGTGTTTACCTGGTTTTTACACTTATATATACGTATTCCGTTTCCGAAGATTTTTGTATCCTATACCCTACCTATGTAGTGAGTACTTAACAGGTATTGGTGGTTACCTGTAACACCCCAAAGATTTTCAAGACAATTTAAACGTTATATATAATAAAGGTAAATAATCTCATTACATCCCAAAGTATATCATAAGTTGACGAGGCTTGCCAACACCGGGGCTGGAGACCAGGTGCACAGGCTGTCTAACTAATATCCGAACGAAATACAACGCATAATATGGCTCGCAGGCCAAAAGGTAAACTAAATCTACTTCCTACGCTCCAAGTTCTAGCGGCTCTGGTGCTCTAGTCCCTCTGTCATGGAAACCAAATAATATCTGTT
>VALG01006170.1:7339-20858 GCA_009835305.1 Ipomoea purpurea
TGAATATATTTAACTAAGCCCGCATGGGTAGCTCAACTGGTCATAGAAGTGAAATTTTGAAAGAATGACCAGGGATCGAGTCTCACCAGCGGTAGTGTGTGAGCAACCTCTCAAAGTGAGGGGTGTTCCTTGTGTGCAGTGAGCACCGGTCTAGCGAATAATGTAATTATTATAAATATAAAATATACAAAAAAAAATGAAAAGTTGTTAGAATAATGTAATTATTATAAATATAAAATATACAAAAAAAAAAAAATGAAAAGTTGTTACAATGTTTAATATAATAATACAGTTTGAACTTTCATATATTTGGTCAAGTATCTATTTTCATATAATACAAAATTAAAATTATTTTTTTCATATAATACAAAATGTCAATTTTAACCCGGCTAAAAATGAAGATTTTTTTTTTCCGGTGAAATTTTGACGGAAAAGTGGCTGGAAGGACCATTTTTGCAAAAAAATCAATAGTCGTGGACTAAAATTGCAAGGTTCAAAAGTCGTGGATCAATTCTGCCAGTGCCACTATAGTCGTGGGACCAAACGTGCAAAAAACTCCCAATAAGAAACCATAGACCATTTCTGTAGACATTTCATCTCCTCCCCCTCTTAGCGATTCTCGTCTCTCTCTCTATATTACTCAGCCAAAATCTCCTAGCTAAGCTGCCTTCGGACAACTTGGGGGGTTTCAATGAATCGCCACTGTTGATAAGGCTTAAGAGAGGTTTAATGTTCCAGCTTTTTGTTTCTGTTATAATGGCGATTTAACAATTTTCAGATAACAATCTGTGATGGTTTTTGGGTTTTCGGGCTCAAGGAGGTCCAACACAACCTTAAGCTGGGAGGATACACCTTTCACAAAGAAAGCTTAGTTTCAGTGAAGTATAGTGCTCGATAATATTTTTCTATTCCCTCTCCGGGTTCTCCAATCTGTCTCTTACAAAGGGGGTGGGAGCCTTTTTATAATGGCTCTCCTCTACTGACTAAAGGCCTACGATGGCCGACTTAAAGGCTATAATCAATACGCCGAGGCCGTTGGCCGACGTTACAGACCCGGCCAACGCTCTCTCTGGCTAGTAACTGGCGGACCGCGTCCAGCTTTAATGTCTCAACGGCTCCTTGCCTTGACTGCTTCAACGGCTCTCTGAACCGAGTCTTCCCTGGGCCTGGACCGACTCCTCGCCATTGGTTGGCACTCGGACTGGGCTATCCTTCGAAGCTCGAGACTGGCTTTCTTCTTTGGGCCTGGCCGAGTCCTGGACTCGGCCCAGGCATTCTTCGAGCCTGCTTTCGTCAGCCCACCCTTCTTCTTTGGTCTTTTCTTTCTGGGCCTCTTCTCTTGGGCCGGGTTCTCACCCCATCAACTATCCTCACTTTTCCATACCCGGTCCACCAACCTGGGTTTGGAAAAGTAGTAACCGTCTCCTGGGCCGCCGAATCCATGCCTTGAATGACTCAGGATTACCCAGATTATTCGCTATCTCCCGGATCTCACGGGACCTTTGATATCCTCGACCTGGCCTGCACCTATAAATGACCTTGCCGCTCTTCCAACTAATTCACCAACTCCCATGGGTCGCCTCACCGTTGAAGGGGAAGCGCATTGATTTTGGTCGCCCTGGCGGCCCTTGCCTTCAAACGGGATCGCGCTGAGAGGGAGCCCAAAAAGAAGGCTCCTCGTCCGACCCACAAAAATCTGTTGGCGCTGCCTCCGTGGTTCATCCACCGAACTCCTGCTCGACGCGAAGTCGTTCCACTTCTCGCCCTTCTCCCCCTCCGGGGACTACTCGAGTAACTCCCTGGTGGGACCGTGTTAACGTACCTATCCCAGACCAGCTTTCTTTCCGCATGACTTTCTCTATTCCTCTGGACGACCTGGGTGGTCCGATCACAGGGCTGATGAACGAGGAAGACTTCGCGCGCTATCAGGAAATGTACCCGGACGACGAAGAGCTGGTTGTGCCAAACTCATGCCGGCCTTCTGGACTCGTTGCCCGTCCCCTCCTGGAGCCATCGGGAGGGTTTTCTGGAAGTGACTCCTTCTTCGCCGGGAATGATCCTTGGGGTCGGCTGGGTACTTTGGAGGGGTAGTTCTCTTGGAGCGCATTGCTTTATCTGTAATAAGCTCCTTGTAACCTGCACCTCTTTATCTTATAATAAAACATCCTGGGCGCTTTGTTTCTTTTTCCACTTTCTCGTATGATTCATGCATTCGTCCGTCTAAGTGTCGAGGAGTCAGCACTATGTCGATCCTCCCTCGCTCGACACCTGATACAATTTTCATTCCAGGCGAGCCAGGCTTTTCAGCTTAGCGTGCGAATCTCACTTTTCCCGAGCTGATTGGATGGGATTTAATCTCTGACAGAGATTCGCGCTGCCCATCCAATCCGGCTCAGTTATGTCAGTTACTATTCTCTCCGAGATTCCCACCTCGGTTGTTACCCTCTCGAGGCTCTATATAAGGGTTCCTGGTAGCTCTGTGTTTCTCACCATTTTCTCAATTCAAAACTTCAAGCTATGGGTTTCAGGACGGTGATCGTCGTTGGTCCATCCGCAACAAGGAGCATGGGGGCCCCTGGAGGACCCGGCGGAAGAGGGCGGCTAACGGAGGGACTTGACGGGCGACTCCACTTCTGATCCCATTGTGTGGGGCCTTCCTGACATGCTTGACTTGATGATCGTGGAGCCGGGAGGAGGGACGAGATGGAGCCCATTGTGGAAAGACCCGGAGCCGGAGGAGGACTTAGACTGGGAGGCTCCTCCTCTTTTTGGCGTGGCCATGTCGCCGAGTGTTCTGGAGAGGCCCCTGCGGGGATGGTCATTGATGGGAAGCCTGCCGTGTACCTGGACGAACTGCCCGAGGGCCCGAGCCAGAGCCGAGTCAGCTGCCCTTCCGTCCCACTACTACTTGGAGGGCCCGCAGCCGGGTGCGTCCCGCGGAGGAGGAGGAAGATAAGCCCTAGGCCCACCTTTTCTGTGTAATGTTTGTGGCCGAGTTCCTGGCCTTGTACCCTGTTTCCATGAAATAAAATCACGTCTTTACTTTCTGGTTCCCTGTTTTATGTGTTCCTTTAGCCGACTCTTGGTCGTCATGACCGACTCGTGGGCTCAGCCCGACTAATCTCTTTAGGTAAGGGACTCGGCAAATCTGTTGGCCGACCCTACGACCTGAAGCTTGTCCGAGCGTTTCGCTTGGCCGGACCCAGCTGGGTACCTTCTGGAAACTTCTAGCACGATCTTGGTGGGCCCCCATAGCTTTGGCTTTGATGGGCCTTAGACCCGGCAGGCCGGGTGCCTCACCTTCAGGCCTCGGGCCAGGGTAGGACGCGCCGCCTCTGCAGGCTAGCTAAGGTCTGAACCGTCGGCTCCGCCATATCGAGCCATTAAATGCGCGTCACTTCGACTGTCTCGTCGGGGGCCTCACTTCCTCCACTAGGGCAGGGCGCCGACGTTGGCAGGGCCCGCTTGGTGTTTCCTCCTTTCTCTTAAAAAACCTTTCCCTTTCCTTCTCTTCTTCAAACATCTCCAAGCTTCTCTGCGTCTTCCTCGTCTTCCCAACCATCAATCGAAAAAACTCTGTAGTGACCTGTCTTCTTTCCTCTCATCTTCTTCTTTCCCGGCCGTTTGTCCTTTGACAACCCGGGCGGGACCTCGGACCCACGTCTTCTTCTTCTTCTTTCGCCCGTTGTTCGCTGTCTGAAATGCTGGCGGGGCTTCCAGGCGGGTCTCTTCTTCAATTCATTTTTAACCCCCTCTTCTTCTGGGCGGCCATCCGATGGAGCCCAGCCACCGTTGTCCACGGGTGGGCTTTTGTCCGGGACGGCCTTGAAGACCGCGGAGGCAAGTTTCGACTCGGTTGTCGCGTCGGGGGCCAGTCTTCCATCAAACCGCCACAGCGGCGGATCTGACTATGGGCTCGCTCTCTTCTTTGTCTTCGGCCCTTGGTCGTCGCGGCGGAGGGCCGGCCTATTCGTGACTCGCCGGGAGGGTTTTGTGGGTATCCATTTGCACTCGGTTGCATTCGGCTTCCGAGTGCCCCCACACCCATTTCTTTCGCTCCTCTTCCGGCACTATAACTTGTCCTGGCCAGTTAGTGCCCAATTCTCACCGCCTCCTTACCAGTTTCATCAATCTCTGTCATTGGTGGCAGTGCGAGCCAGACTTGGACCTGTTCCGGTATCTCTTCACCGTGAACAAGGTTGGCTCCCACTCGCCCTGCTTCATCCAAGTTGCTGCTCGCCGAAGCGGCAGCTTTTCGAGGGGTTGTCCGACTCCCATTAAGAGGTGGAAACCCTGTATTCTTCGTCCGGCCTCTCTCTCTTCCTTCACCTTTCCGACCTTGTGGCCGGCGACTCTCTTCAAGCCCTGCTCTCGGTGGGCCGTTTTTACAGAAGATGTTGTCCAAGGCGGCGACTTCTTGAAGAGCCTGGGGCCGTACTCGGTTAAGTACTGGTCCCGGGTCCGGGCCATGGCCAAGCATGGCCTTCTGCCGGAGGGTGCCGCCACCATAGGTAGCGTCTTTTTTTATCTCCTTCTCGACTCGCTTCTTATTTTATGCGGAAATACTCACAAGTGCGTGGGTTTCCCTTACAGGTCCATACGACTCCGACTCCTCCAGCTCCGACGAGGCCATCGCACCGACTCCTGAAATGGCAGACAGAGCGGAAAAGATGAGGCGTCGCCTGACGCAACGTTCTACCGGTACTGCCGCCGCGTCTTCTTCTCAGCCCTCGCAGTCGCCTCGGCTGACTCCTCCACATCCTCACAATGTGGTCGACCTCACGCCTTCGCCTGTGGGTGTCGCCCAGTCGGCAGCCGTCGCCTCCTTCTACCGAAAGTCCGAGCTCTAAGAAGCCGGGCTGACATACGGGGGCCGACTCCGAAGAGGATCCGACTATGCCACGAGGTGGACGAGGACGCTCAAATATGGATGGGCAACTCCTCCATTCGCAAGTGGTGCAAGGATGCCCTTCTGCCCAAAGGATGTGGAGTCGACTAAGCCCTCCGCCGACGGGCTCATCATCGAGGCTTGCTCCGGCAATCGTATCGGGTAAGTGCTCTCTATTCGGCCCTTTCCTTTGTTCATTTCTTCCCTTTTCGTTCGACTGACGGTTTGGTGCGCAGGACCTCACTCTCCAGATGGAACTGGGCAATCGGTTCCAGGGCTTTAGGAACGACATGCGGGCCATGGTTCGCGAAGCTGCGCCAGACAGAGGAAGCTTTCCTGGAAGAGCAGGCAAAGCAACTCAAGATGGTGGAGGTGCACAACACCGAGCTGTTGAGGGTGACCGTCAGTGGGAGGGAGGAGGAGAGGATAAGGTGGCCACGATCGCCGCGACCTCCGTCGAAGACTACAAGAAGTCGGCGGCCTTCGAGGCGGACGTGCAGGCGGCGGTGGAAGCCCGGAGGAAGGAGGGTGGCCAAGGAATGGCTGGCGACTCCAGAGGGCGACGACTTCCTTCTGGACTTGGGCGAGCGGGACTACCGTCTGGGCCCCGCGAGGCGCAGACAGAGATCTACGCCGCTCTGCTGGCCCGTGACTCCTCGTTCACCCCCGAGAGCTGGGGTCTCAAGCCTGTGCTGGATGCTGAAGGGCCAGCTGCACCTACCGACTCGGCAACTCTTCCTGCGGCGACGCCTTCAGTACTGGTCGAATCCTCTCCTCAGGCGGAGGACCTTCTTCTGTTCCCCCAGCTGGACAATCGGCAGGGGCGCAAGTCGAAGGGTGTCGTCGGACCCCTCCCTAGTAGCCTAGGATCTTTTTAGAATAGATCCTATTTTTTGTAAAGGCTGGCTCCTTGTCGGCCTTTTTAATGAAAGCGTTTTGCTTTCTTTCTCTTGTAACTTGACGGAGCTCCTTTTTAATATTTTTGCTTTCTTCTAAGGCTTCGAACCCAGCTAGCCTTTATTCTTCTCGTCGAGTCCCTCAGTCGAGGCGACTCTTCACACGGTTACCTTCTTAAAAACGACTAAGGGTCTTGACCCTTGTCCCCTGCTTTCTCTCGCCGAGCTCCCTCAGTCGAGGCGACCCTTTAGGCGTTTTCTGTTCTCAGAAACGGTTAAGGGTCAGTGCCTTCGGCGTTTTCTATATATACTTGCCGAGTCTCAGTCGAGGCGACTCCTTTTGGCTTTTTCACGGAAACGACTAAGGGTCTGGGCCCTTGTTTCCTAACTTTCTCTCGCCGAGTCCCTCAGTCGAGGCGACCCTTTAGGCTTTTTCTGTTCTCAGAAACGGTTCAGGGTCGTGCCCCGCGTTTCTATATATACTGCCGAGTCCTCAGTCGAGGCGACTCCTTTTGGCTTTTTCACAGGAAACGACTAAGGGTCTGGGCCCTTGTTCCTAACTTTCTCTCGCGAGCCCCTCAGTCGAGGCGACCCTTTAGGCTTTCTGTTCTCAGAAATGGTTCAGGGGTCGGTGCCCCGACGTTTCTATATATTCTTGCCGAGTCCTCAGTCGAGGCGACTCCTTTTGCTTTTTCACGGAAACGACTAAGGGTCTGGGCCATTGTTTCCTAACTTTCTCTCGCCGAGTCCCTCAGTCGAGGCGACCTTTAGGCTTTTTCCTGTTCTCAAAACGGTTCAGGGTCGGTGCCCCGGCGTTTCTATATATTCTGCCGAGTCCCTCAATCGAGGCGACTCCTTTTGGCTTTTTCACGGAAACGACTAAGGGTCTGGGCCCTTGTTTCCTAACTTTCTCTCGCCGAGTCCCTCAGTCGAGGCGACCCTTTAGGCTTTTCTGTTCTCAGAAACGTTCAGGGTCGGTGCCGACGTTTCTATATATTCTGCCGAGTCCCTCAGTCGAGGCGACTCCTTTTGGCTTTTCACGGAAACGACTAAGGGTCTGGGCCCTTGTTTCCTAACTTTCTCTCGCCGAGTCCTCAGTCGAGGCGACCTTTAGGCTTTTTCTGTTCTCAGAAACGGTTTCAGGGTCGGTGCCCGTTTCTATATATACTGCCGAGTCCCTCAGTCGAGGCGACTCCTTTTTGGCTTTTTCACGGAAACGACTAAGGTCTGGCCCTTGTTTCCTAACTTTCTCTCGCGGTCCCTCAGTCGAGGCGACCCTTTAGGCTTTTTCTGTTCTCAGAAACGGTTCAGGGTCGGTGCCCGGCGTTTCTATATTTCTGCCGAGTCCCTCAGTCGAGGCGACTCCTTTTGGCTTTTTCACGAAACGACTAAGGGTCTGGGCCCTTGTTTCCTAACTTTCTCTCGCCGAGTCCCTCAGTCGAGGCGACCCTTTAGGCTTTTTTCTGTTCTCAGAAACGGTTCAGGGTCGGCCCCGGCGTTTCTATATATACTTGCGAGTCCCTCAGTCGAGGCGACTCCTTTTGGCTTTTTCACGGAAACGTCTAAGGGTCTGGGCCTTGTTTCCTAACTTTCTCTCGCCGAGTCCCTCAGTCGAGGCGACCTTTAGGCTTTTTCTGTTCTCAGAAACGGTTCAGGGTCAGTGCCCCGGCGTTTCTATATACTCGCCGAGTCCCTCATTCGAGGCGATCTTTTGGCTTTTTCACGGAAACGACTAAGGGTCTGGGCCTTGTTTCCTAACTCTCTCGTCGAGTCCCTGGGAAATTGGCTGTAACCCATGCACTTTATTTAGATTTCTTGGAATCCTCAGGGCCATACATGACCTATCATTGGCTACTGATAAAATCTTTTCAAGTGAGTAGCATTCCATATACGATATATGAGCCTGCTTCCATAGTCTCTAATTTGTAAGTTCCGCCTGGACTACAGCGCGATCGGTACGGCCCTTCCCACTTGACCGCGAGTTTGCCTCCTTCGGTAGGTGGCTGGCTTGTCGATCTCGAAGCACTAGGTCGCCAACTTGAAAGGTTCTCAGGCGAGTTCTACGGTCACGGTATCTTTTCACCGCTTGCTGGTACTCAACCATTCTGGCACTCGCGGCTTCCCTTCTTTCCTCTAGAAAATTTTTCTCAATCTGCAGGCTCTCTTCATTCGCTGCGTCCGAGTAGGTGCGAACCCGGTGGGTGGGTTCGACCACTTCGATAGGAACCTTGGCCTCAAAGCCATAAGCGAGCGAGAACGGGACTCTCTCCCGTCGCTCGCCGCTGGGTAGTGCGATAAGCCCATAGGACTCGATCAAGCTCGTCCGCCCAGTTTCCTCGGACGTCCTAAGTTTCTTCCGAATTCGTCGACCAATGTTCGATTCACATTTTCGACCTGCCCATTCGCTTGGGGATAGGCTACCGACACCTTGGTATGCTTGATACCGTGTCGGCGACAGAAATCGGCGAATGCCTGGCAGTCAAACTGTCGCCCATTATCACTGACGATGTGTTCGGGCAGACCGAAGCGATAGATCACCCTTTTCCACAGAAAGCAGCGACACTGGTACTCGGTGATGGTAGCCAGAGGTTTTGCCTCGACCCATTTGGTGAAGTAGTCGATGGCTACAACGCAAAACTTTAATCCTCCGGGGCAACGGGTAATGGTCCCAGCAGGTCTATTCCCCACTTGGCGAAAGGAATAGCAGTGGTGACGGCGTATAGAAGGTGGCCGGCCGAGTGTCTTTCCTGGCGAATGCCTGGCAAACGCCGCATTTAGACATTCGTTCAATACAGTCTCACATCATGGTCGGCCAATAATACCCTTGCACGACCAACTTTCGGGCGAGCGTGTGAGCACCCTGGTGCGCGGCACAGATGCCCTATGAGCTTCATCCATTATCTTCTCGGCCTCAGGCTTAAGTAGGCATTTCAGCAAGGGCCCTCCAAACGACTGTTTGTACAGATGTCCATCGATGATTCGGAAGGAGGGTGCTTTTCGTCGAACCCTTGCGGCGACTGCTGGGTCGGTTGGCAACTCGCCCGTTTCCTTAAACCGCCGGATATCTTCTACCCAAAAATCTCGGGTTTTTCTCTCGGTCCCACTCTTCGACGTTCACTTGTTGGACCGCCAGCGGTGCCTCTTCGATGCTCGGCCGACTTAACTCCTCCTTTTGGCAAATCCTTATTAAGTGATCCGGCACTCCTCCAGGCGATTTTGGACAAGATATCAGCCTCTACATTGTCCGCCCGGGATATGTATTCTATCTCGTAGGCTTCAAGCCCTTTCAACATCTTGGTGGCACTTCTTTGTATAACGCCATTCTCGTGTTCTTAGCTTCGCACGTCCCCGAGATCTGTCCGAAACCAGTCGGGAGTCTGTTTTGATTCGCAGCCATTCGACTCTAGATCTTTTGGCGAGACGGAGGACCGTTCAATCTGCTTCGTATTCGGCCTCGTTATTTGATGTAGAGAACAGATATCTCAGGGCATAATACAGCCGAAATCCCTCCGGAGAGATAAGTATGACACCGCCCTCGCAGTGCTGTCAACTCGATGCTCCATCCGCGTGCATCTCCCACCACTCGCCCGGATGGCTCTCCGAGGCGTGCTCCTTCTCCTCCTCACCCGCGTACACTCGACCAGAAAGTCGCTAAAAGCTTGGCCTTTGATGGAGGGTTTGGGTTGGTACTCGATCCCGTACTGAGTCAACTCGACGGCCATTTTACTAATCGGCGGGAGGACAGGGGGTTCCGCAGCACACTCCCGAGTGGTTGATCCGTCAAGACTCGGACAGTATGAGCTTGGAAGTAGGGTGCTAACTTACGCACGGTGACCACCAAGGCATACACGATCTTCTCCAGGGTGGTGTACCGCGTCTCGGCAGCTTTCAGCGAGCGACTTACATAGTAAACCGGGTGCTGGATTCGGTCTTCTTCCGGACCAGCACAGAACTTCCTGCCTTGGCCGAGGCGCAAGGTACAAGAGTAAGGGCTCGCCCTCTGGGGGTGATAGTACTGGGGGAGTCGACAGATATTGTTTTAATTCTTCAAACGATGCTGGCATTCAGTATCCAGGCGAATCCCTCTTCTTCTTCATGGCTTCGAAGAAGGGCACGGTCTTATCCGCTGATTTGCTAAGGAAACGGCTAAGAGCCGCCAATCGTCCTGTCAGCGTTGCAAGTCCTTGACGGTAGTAGGAGGTTGCATGTCAAGGATAGCCTGTACTTTCTCCGGATTTAGGGCTCGATGCCTCGCTTGGTGACCATGTAACCCAAGAACTTACCACCCTGGACGGCGAATGCGCACTTCTTGGGGTTCAGCCGGAGGTTGTACTTTATCATTACCTTAAGCAGTCGGCTAGATCTTCGCGTGCTTTCTCCTCTCGAATTTGACGAGCATGTCGTCAAACATACGCAGCCATTCGATTTTCCCAGCAGGTGATGGAACAGTCGGGCAACCATTCGAGTGTATTAGCTCCGGGTTTTGAGTCCGAAATGCATGACTCGGTAGCAGTAAACTCCGTCCAGAGTCAGGGAAAGCGGTCTTTTTCTTCACCGCCGGGTGCATGAATATTTGGTGGTATCCTCGAAGGCATCCATAAAACTGAGAAGCGCTGACCCGGCCGTTTCGTCGACTAGCTGGTTGATTCGGGGCAGAGGAAACGGGTCTTTTGGGCAGGCATTGTTAAGATCAGTGTAGTCTACAA
The DNA here is from genome assembly GCA_009835305.1 of Ipomoea purpurea. Lineage (NCBI taxonomy): Eukaryota > Viridiplantae > Streptophyta > Magnoliopsida > Solanales > Convolvulaceae > Ipomoea > Ipomoea purpurea. The sequence goes on from VALG01006170.1 coordinate 17,830, forward strand.
CACATTCGCCACGCCGGGCTTGGGTACAAGGACCACGTTGGCTAACCATTCCGGGTACTTAACCTCACGGACGTGCCCGGCTGCTAAAACGTGCTTACCCTCTTTCTTCACGAACTCCCTCCGGTCGTTCGCCAAATACCGTTTCTTCTGTAACGACGGCCGATGCTCTGGTCTACGACGAGTTCGATGTGATAATCGATCGATCCACGCTGGCATATCTTCTGGGCCCCAAGCGAAAACCAGTCGGTGTCCTGGAGCACTTTCATGATTTCCCTTTTAAACTTCCCGGGAGGCCGACCCAATTCTACTCGCCTGCTCGGCGTCTGGGTCAATATCGACTTCCTCTAGCTCGACGGCCGGCTCTGGGCGAGGTATCACGGTTTCTCTTAGGGGGCTCTCAGTGATCTCATGGACCTGCATCCCACGTTTGTCCATTCCTCTACATGCTTGTAGGTAGCAGTCGCGGGGACTTGCGGTCACAACGCACTGTTCCTATTCCGTTCGGCGTGCGAAAACTTCAGCACAGGTGTCAATTGAGATCAAGGCTCCCAGGTCTTCTAGACCCGGGCGGGCCGAGTATGGCATTCTGCGAGCAGGCTAGATCGACACGATGAACTTCATGCTCAACTTCTGTACATCCGGATAACTGCCGATCTCCACAGAAGGAGTGATGGACCCTTCCGCTCCACTGAGTCTCCAGTGAAGCGGCGAGAGGGGTGTTCACGGGTCTGAGCTGTTCTCGGTAGTCCCATCTTAGTAAAGGTCTCCAGGTACAGCACGTTACACTCACTCCCGGTGTCGACCAGGATCCGACGAACACTTACAGCCGTTGATATCCATGGCGATGACCAAGGCGTCTCGATGCGGGTTTCCCCGGCTGGCAGTCTTTATCGGTGACACGATGGGCTCCCGGCATATCTTTTTGGAGCTCTCCTCCGACCGTAGACCGTTCCGACATATAGTTGCCGAGCCCAGGCTTTCCGGTGGTTTGCGGAATTGCGCCTTCCTGCCCGCCGACTATCATGTTAATGACTGGCTTCTGACGCCATTGGGCTTCGTCCTCCTCGGAAACTGGCTGCTTGCCTCGGCTATTTTCTACGTCGGCGGAAAGGCCCCTCGTCTCCGCGACTGGTCGACCTTCGCTTCCATTGGTAGGGTGTGGAGTCCCTTGCTGGATGATCCCCTCCATTATCTTCTTTAGGTAGAAGCATTCTTCGGTACTGTGAGTGGTAAGATTTATGATATCGAACAATATTTAGAAGTCTTACCAGTATCCTCGCTCGCTGCACGATCGTCAATCGGCGGAGGTGGAGGCGGGCGACGCTTGTACCTCATGGACCGGCCGCTGCGGAGCCGGTCAATAAGTGTGGACGACGGGGCGGTCGTACGGTCGCCTGGCCTCAGGTCGCCGGGCTACGTCCGAACGTCTCTCTCTGGTCTCGGCCCGCGTCCTTTTTCCGCTGGCAGATCCGCCGACCTCACGTTGTCGTTTGTGCTTTATAGCCTGTCTGTGTTGGCTCTCTTGTTGGCCATCTGGATAGCGTCTGCGTATGGCGCCGGACGATTGTCCCTCAAGTCCCGGTATAGCTGTCCGGACCGCAAAGATTCAATGAAGAAGGTGAGTGCTGTTTGATCCTCCACTTCTTCTATCGACTGGATCTCCTTTTGCCAGCGAGCCAGATAAGCTTTCAAGGACTCGCCCTCATCCTGATGGATGTCGCCCAAATGAGTCAGTCTTTCTGTGGCTTGATGTTAGCGGCGTAGTGGCTCATGAAGCGGTCTGCCAGCTCTTCGAAGCTGTGAATCGACCCGGGGGTGTCCTACAAGCCACCTTTGCGCGGCCCCTTTTAACGTGGGCAGGAAGGCACGGCACATGACCGGGTCCCGTACCCCCAAGACTTGCATTTTGGCTTGGTAGCTCAATAGATGTTCCCGCGGGTCGCCTGATCCGTCGAACGTGGGCTTGTTCCGGGAACTTGAAGTCGCCCGGTATTTATGAAGGCCATGATCTCGGCGGAGAAAGGGGTAACGAGGTCAGCAGCACTCGACCGGGGCCTTGGTTCTCCCTTCTACCTGCTCTTTCAAATTTTTTACCTCTTGGGCGAGATTTGCCATTTCGACCCTCTCTTGGGTGTGGTTTCCTGTCGATTCCGCACTTTCGCCACTTCCGACTCGGCAGGTTGGCATGGTCTCGGGCGGGCTGCTCCACGCGGCGAGTCACTGTCCGGCCTTTCCCTGCGCGGTTACGCTCACGTGCGCTCTGCCGACCGTGAGTTTCTACCAGAGCGCGGAGGGGTTCTCTTCGTCCCAGCCATTCTCTCGCCGACCGTCGCTCGACACCGGGGCCTAGCCGAGAATGAACGGACTGGACGGGTTGACTCACCGCCCGGCAGGTTGATTGTCGATTGTCCGGCCTTCGCGGCGGTGGGGGGTCTTGTTGCGGTATCCGAGTAGCGGATTGCTCCCGCATTCCCGACTTGCCTCGGCGAAAGCGCGTCCAATTGCATGTAGTTGGTCCGGGGTGAGTGGTACCGCAGTCGGCTGCGGATTTATCTGAGGTGTTGGTGGCGTTGCGTCGTCTTCCTGGCTTCGGGTGCTTCTTCGATTCAATTGATCTCTTAGGTCGGCTCCTAGCCCATTGCGTTGGCTCAATTGCTCTTGGCTTCCTGTCATGGTAAAGTCTTCAATTCTCACGACCAGGACTCTTCTCGATGATTTCTCAAACTCGCTTTGCTCAAAAGGCACGCGACTCTTGGTTCGATCCCCACGGACGGCGCCAGTGATGGTTTTTGGGTTTTCGGGCCCAAGGAGGTCCAACACAACCTTAAGCTGGAGGATACACCTTTCACAAAAAGCCTTGATTTCAGTGAAAATATACGCTCAATAGTTTTTCTATTCCCTCTCCGGGTTCTCGGCCCTCCCCTCTTACAAGGGTGGAGGAGCCTTTTTATAGTGGCTCCTCTCTACTGACTTAAAGGCCATGATGGCCGACTTAAAGATAATTCAATGTGCCAGCCGTTGGGCGACGT
>VALG01006180.1:0-11116 GCA_009835305.1 Ipomoea purpurea
GGATGGAGGGAAAATTTTTTTTCACCTTGATCCTGCTATATTAATATATAGAGAATACCTATAAATTGAATATTATTATATTTATAAATAAAATCTTTGGTTGTTTGGGTTTTAGGTCGGGTGTGGGATAACCTTTTTAACACCCGATATTCGAACTTGAATTTTTATTCAAGATATATCAAAAATTTAAAATATCTGAACCGGATAACTATTCTGGGTTCCCGAAATTTAAGAATTCGATTCGTGTTTCGAGTGTTGGTCGGATAATCCAAATTACGTCCACCCTAATGGCCAGATTCGAGTTTTGGGATCATTTTGAAATACTTTCTAATAGTAATGGTGTTACTATAAAAGAGAAGTGTATATTTTATGCAAAGATACATCATCAATGTGAATCAAAAAGTAAAAGAAAAAAAAATGGTACTCTATCCTTAAGGAACCACATGTTAAAGCTTTATGAAAAATCCCAACTCTAAAGATACTAAACAATCCCTTCTACACATTTCAAGTTGTTGAAAGCTATGATGTTTCTCAATCAACTGAATGAGAGTTCGAAACATGAGTTTTTAATCAAGAATCTATTAGGTGGGCCTTGGTAGGAATGATAATGATAGATGAACTTCTTTTTATATTTATGGAAGGGCGAGGGTTTAAAAGATTCATTGTAGTGGCTTTGTCCTATGTTTGAAATTCCATATAGATGGACTATAAGTAGGGACATCCATGTGATTATGAAGAAGAGAGACTAAAGTTAAAGTTCTTGTTTAGGGGAAACACTTAAAGGGTTAGTATTACAACTGACTCTTGGACATATATTCAAAGGACTAACTGCATGCTAATCATTGCACAAATTATAAATTTAGAGTGAAAGATTCATAAAAAGATTATCTCATTTGTCCCTGTTACATCGCACAAGGGTGAGTATGTTTGCAACAACCCTAGAAATTTGTTTACTAGAGCGAAGGCTTAGGAATGCCTTTACTAGCAGGTTTACGGTAGACATGTTTATCTATGATATTTGCTCTTGGTTTCTTTAAAAAGGAAATTGTGTGTACTGGGGACATATAATGTGAAGTTGAAAGTATATCACATGGGATGCATTGCCCATATTCTAAACTTGGTTGTGCAAGATGTTGAAAGAATGTGATATTTCAATAAAGAGGATTAGAGAGGTTGTTATATATGTCATAAATTCACCAGCTGGGCTGAAGAAATGTAGGGATTTGTCTAACTTAATTAGAATTGAACAAAAATCTTCATTGTGCCTAGATGTGCCAACCAGATGGAATTATACCTATTTGATGTGACAATCCGCACTTACATATCAGAAAGTTTTTGAAGTATATGAAGAATAGTACATTTCAATTTTGGTCATAGTAATTATAGGGGTCTTGTTAATTGCAGTTCACGACTTTTCAAAAGTGTTAATTTAGTACATTGATAATGCAATTTTTATCAATTTTGATCACTTCGGTCAAATTTTGCAGAAAAACTTAATCTTTCATTTAAGGTATAATTTGAGGGTAAAAATCGTAAAGTTACCATTTCTTCTAATTTTGAACTGTGGTCTGAATTAAGCACATTTCAATTAATTCTCGTTGAACCGGGGTACGACGGTTACAAAGGCGTCGTGGTTGTGGATCCAACTTCGACTCGGAAGCTGTCCCTGCGAAAGAGCGTGCTGAAATACGATTCCGGCCACACAAAGCTTGATGTTCTGTCATGGAGCAAGTACCATCATGTTACCTAAACTGGCAAATCATCACTATCATGTCCACGTTAAGAATCAGCGATCAAGTGTTCGAGCGGAAGTAGAGGGAGGTTGTGAGCTAGCTGGACGATATGCACACTGATCCGAACAAGGCGCCGGAGATTCTGGAGCTAATGCCGCCGAGAGACAAATGTGTTAGAAATACACCCAATAATACATGTAATCTAACCTTATAGCGGAAGCATATGATCAAGCATCTCCAGCCATAGTTTGTAATCTTCGTTTCCAGTGTTTGAAAAACAGTCAAGAATTTTAGGATTTTATCTACCACTTGGTCTCCTGTACAACTAGATGGTGTAGTGACAAAATCACAGGAGCAGTGGGAGGACCATACACATATATAATAACCTAACGTGCCATCCATTATCAGGTTAGTACGAACCGTTACTTCCGTTTCAACCACAACATTATGGCCATCACAAATGACCTACTTAACTTGCACCACTCGTAATGGTGGACACTAATGCCGAAATGTTACATTCTCCCACTTGGTGCAAAGTATTAACTCCAAGAAGCAAAAACATGAACCATAGAGATAGGTTCCCTCTAATAAGAGCTAGTATCCACTTATAAACTGATACAATCGTAAACTTCTTCTCAAGTACCTTCATATGAATATAAAACTTCAATGCAATAAACTTATGTTCATTCTTGATTATAATTAGTTATCAAAACTAATTATTGCCGCAATGGCTAAATCTGGCCTAAATAAACTTGCACAACTTCATTTGTACAATATTAATGAAAAATGTTACAATTTTCCACAATTGATGCAAGTATTGGCACAACCTTTGTTGAAGATCAAAAGCATGAATCATAGCGGTAATGTCCTCTAAAGTATAAAAATTGTTAATTGTGAGTATGGAATGTGCTATCTGCAGACACATAATTTTTAGATCTGGGTTTAACAATGCAATATGAACCATGCTCTATGGTATAACAATTGGCTTTGATTGCTTAATACAAGGGAGGTCATGATTTTTATCAAATTTTTTGCTCAAATAAAATTTGAACACTTAGTGGAGTAAAACTTAAAAGTAAGTTTTTAGAGTCCAAGTATTTTTGTTAAAATTTGAACCCACCTTTTTTTTTTTCTTCATGTTTGGTGGTGTACCACAATTCACTCATAAGTGCACCACAGAGCACTCATAAATGCACCAATGAAATATACATTGTGCATAAAATAAAAAAAATGTCACTACTGCATTTTTTCTCCTTTGGTTGATTTTCAGCCAATTGGTGGTGCACCATAGAGAATCAATTAATGCATCACAAAGCACTCATAAGTCATAAGTGCACCACTCAACAACACTTAATGCACCATCTAAACATACATTATCAACAAAATTACAAAAATTACCCTGGTATTTTCTCATCTGCATTGATTTCCATCCGTCTGATATGATCTCATCCAACGACTTTTGGCATGTTCACACGACGCACTGGAAGCAGTAGCCTCATTTGAACACACACACTTAGAGCATCCCCATTAGGAGATTGCGGATCAGATTTCGAGGAGAAAAATGTGAGGTGGAGGTGAGAGAGTGTATGAGGGTGTTGCGGGAGGTTGAGTTCTTTGTCCATTTGTGTGGACCCCACAACTCCACAAGGGAAAGAAGAAAGCAGAAAAGTGTGCATGGACTGCACATTTGCGCCCAGTCAAACGCATTTAGAGGCTTTAATTTTTATTTTTTTTGGTTGTGCTGACATTTCATTTTTTGTTACCTCCTCCCATTTTCTCTTTTATAACCACACCAACAAAAACTCCTCAAAAACCCCACTATTGAGGATGCCCTTAGGAGAAAACTAAAAACCGATCTCAGTCTTATATATGGAAAAATAAAACAGATCAAATCATTTTTTTTAAAATGCGGTGATATTTTTGTAATTATCAACAACTTTACTATGCGATCTAGAACAATATACTATGCACTTCTCATATTTTTTCAAGAATGCACATTTAGTTGCACGATTAGTATTAAAAAAATTACATTTGAAAAAATGCAAAAGTGATTGCACTTAGAATTTGCATTTTAGAGTTTATATGACTGAATTTTTTAATTTTATTTGACTGGGCTTCTTTTTAGTTTTATTTGATTTAATTTAATTTTTACTGCTTCCGTTTAACATTTACAATTTAAATTTAAAATTTATTCTTTTCACTGATTTTTTAATAGTTATCCAAGAATACACATTTAGTTGTTACAAAGTGCATAATATAGTATTTTAAGTCGCAAAGTAAAATCGACGATTATTACAAAAATACCAACCCATACATATCAAATGATAAACTATTTAAAAAAAAAAAAAACGAATAGCAGTATTGGCCTCCCACTTTTAGGGATGACCATTCTCTAGTTGTCATTTTTTCAAATTGTGATGAATAGATTTTACATGAGTCAAATTATTTATGTTTGATTAAGTGAGTACTCAAAAATGATAAAGAATTAAAGATACATTCAAGTTAAGCTCAAACTAAAACAGTTTGGATAACAAGTTAGAGTTAAATTTAAATATCTTGATACTCACGTTCAATCTTTGTCCTCATCATGGCTCATGGGAGCGCAATAGGGCGAAAGAAGCATTGAGCACCAGACCTCTTATAAAGATTATCGCACTCACAATTATACCACTGAACTACAAGGCGAAAAGCCGCTTTTTGTTGAACATTGTCACACAGGCAGGCATCAAACAGGATGCAACAAAGTTCTGAATCAGATCTAAAGGTGTTTTAATTCCCTTTGGCAAATTGCCCAATCAGCCAACCAACATAAAACGACTACGCATTTGGGTTTCACCCATTAAAACCACGAGAAAGAAAGAAGGAACCTTTACAGAATTCTACAGCTCCACTCACCTAAATCTGCTGGAAGGCCAACAGGTGGGTTGAATGTGATAAAAGCGGGGGCACGAATGACTACACATTTAAAGTATTGAGTGCCATGAGCTTGCATTGCTGATTCATGGCCAGGAGTTGGGCCTCTTTCTTGTCCAGTAACGCAGTCAACTTCACGTTCTCTTCCATGAGTTTCTGGACTTCAGCCTCTTTCTGTGCCTTCTCGCTCTCCAACTGAGTTGTTTTCGCGACCAGCCTGGTTCACGTCAAACAAGACAACAAATCACAGCTCGATCAATCAACAAGACTCGTTTTCTAGATCCTTATAAGTGATCTGTTGCGGAGAAACAATAAAAATATGGCTACGTGGGAAGGAACAGTTCACCGGTATAGTGCTTTTGGTACCAGAATCAACTACACGTAGTTTGGTTAAGACAGAAAAATAAGACTGACCGTTCAAAGAGCCTTTCAATTGTCTGGAACTGCTTTTCAGATGAAAGGAGTGTTTCTCTCACGCTAATGAGACTACTAACATAGGATTTCAGAGATTCAAAGTCTTGCTTGACGCGACAAAGCTCCTGATCATTTTCTGAGGCTCTTTGTCTCTGTCTAGAAGTTTCTTCAACTAGATCCTCAACTCTCTGGCGCATCTCGTTTATGATACAATTCGTGCCCAGTGCAAACCTTTCCATCTCTTCTAATTTTACAGACATGTTTTCGATTTGGAGTGCCTTCTTTCGAATCTCTTCCTCTCCTATCGTCACCTTCACCTTCTCAACAGCAGTTTCTGATTCAGCCATTAAAACCCTCTTAACGAGATTCTCCATAACATCCGTAACCATCTGTACACTTCGCAATAACTCACTAATATAGCTCCATCTTGTTCATCGAGAGAACCTTGATTACTACACAGCTTAATCCAACGTTTCCTCATCTGGATCATCAGAAGAAGAGAGATCTACATCCTTTGACCAACCAGACAACGGAACACCATTTCTATCAATTAGCCCCACTCCATCTAGTTGTTTGATACCACATGTCATATTGGCCAAATGAGGAACACCCATGACCCAGCTTTTGTTTTCAGGTACGCCATCCAATGATGCAGCAGTTCTGACCCTCCGCAAAGTACGTCCAACTCCTTCTTCGCTTCTAATTCGGAATCCTGTATGCAAGATTTTACCTCTAAAAGTTTTGCTTCCAAAGCATCCGCTTTACACTGGCTCGGTTCCATCTCTTGCTTCAATCAACATGTGTTGGTGTCATGTGAGAATTTAAAACTGAGAATTCAATATTGTCCTCTCCGGCCATAACACCTTATTAAGTCAAAAATGGCAGCTTCGTAAAGTTAGAAAAGAAACGAGGAACATTAACAAAGCACCAACAAGTACCAAAAGAACCAATTGAATCGGAATTGTAGCATGTTGTGAATTGTTCCAAAGATAGGTACAAGGTACAAGGTACAAGGTACTAGTATAAGTACAATAACAATCAAAATATGGTGACATAATAACCTTATGGTAACTCTATAATGTCTTGTAACTACATGAAAAACAGTGCTGCAATCATTTGAAAGCATTAAACGACACTAATGCTATGATATAATACATTTTTGAACGACTATCTAAAAGCTATAGTTAGAAGAAAAAAAATGCTCTTCCCGAGATAGGTAGATGCTGATATTAACATTGGTTTGAAGTTCAATTCAGAAATTTTCATTTCTACATCTGAGATTGTGACTTTTATGATTCAACCATTTTAGTGACAATGCGATTCTCCTTTATCTAAAAACCATAGGCTTATATACATTATCAATATTGGATCAATAAAATAGGCGAAATTACACCAATCACTGGTGAACCAGGCAAACTATCTTCAATTAAACATCAACCCCAAAAGAGAAAAACAGATATTAGTGAATCAAAAGAAAATATATATATATCCATTTAGCTTAAACCATATATTAAACCCTCCCTACCAGAACTTTAGGGGTCCGAAATTATTCAATTCCACAAGCACTGATAGAATCTAAAAGTATGCATCGATGAATCTCAATTATGAGAAATTAAACCAAACAGGAATTTATTTTTATTTGAAAAATTTGTTCTTGAAATAAAGCAAAATTGTAAAGCATCGTAATATCAGCAGCTAAAGAACAGTTTTTTGTCAAAAGAAAACACAAAGAGAGAGAGAGAGAGAGATGAGACCTTGCGATTTGGGAAGAAAAAATGGAAGCGCACCGACGAAGCGGAGAGGGCCTCTGAAAACGACGACGATAATGCAGCTCCAACACAGAACAGAGATTATTGAAATGAAAAAAATTGGCATTTGCTAAAGTCAGATTCTTTAAGAAAATATACTTACCACCCCATTACTTTGCATTATTACTGTTTTGACCCACATTTAACTTCTAGAATAAGTTTTTTTTTTTTTTTGTTATTATTATTATTATTATTTTGAGTGAAAAGGGAAAGTCAAAAAGCCACAATGAGGTCAAATCATTTAGCTGATCGGTTCAAATTGAAAAGATCAATATATAGTATTCCCGTTAGCAGTTAAATTTGTAACTTTGTAGAATTTGTAACTAACTTGGTTTGTTGAATTCTAAGAGTAACACTTAATCCGTGAGATGTACGTGTCGAATCTATAATAATTGATGTTATTTATGATATAATCATAATATTTATTACATAAAATTTAATATAATTTGAAATATAAATTGTTACTTATAATAGGTATTGTAATATTTATTATATGTGAAATTGTGATACTTTTTAGGTAAAATTAATTTTTAACTAATAATAATATTTATAACTTAATTCAAGTGTAATTCTATGTTAAATACTTTGGTTGAGAAAATACTCGGGGTCCATTATGTAAACCCGTTAAATTATAGATATCGGTATAGGATGTGATCGCAATGTGTTTTTTTATTGTGAAAGATCCAATAATGAATGAAATATCGGCTGATGAATATAAAGTTGGCGGGGAAAATTATGTATTAATGGCATAGGTATGAATGGTATGTACCAAAGTAGGCATTGTGTGGATAAAGGCAAAGTGTTGGCTGGGTAGCAGTTTGTGTGGCCCACACAAGGACAACGGATAGCAGCGTTGTTTTTATTTATCCACGTTCGGCTGATCCAGCCCCGACAGAGAAATGGAGGGGCTGTCCTCGACCGCCCTGGACAATGTAATAGTTTTCCTTGAATGATGTAAATAGTTTAATTTTCCCCTTATAATAGTTGGCCAAGTGTTTGTACCTATTAAGGAACAACAATATATTAATTTTTTAAAAAACAACGATATATGCTTAAATCAAGCAATGTATAGTGGAACTATTATTGTTTTCACTCAGGTGTATATTATGTGAAGTATTACTCACTGTTAATTTTCCAGGGGTCTATAAAGTAATTAAACCTTTTATTCATTATAAGATTTACATTTCCAGTTTAAGTTATTAACATTTGATTTGAACGTACTCGTTTACGGCAGGCCCGGGACGGGATCTATTCATTGTAATATCTGTTCAACATTTCTTCTACCTATTGAGGAGAGAACAGATGGATAAGCTAGTTGTGAAGGGCGGGGGTATGTATGTACTATCTGTTCAAAGGACTACTTTCTCCCCGTTTGTCCATATGGGAAGAGGTCACTTACATGTCTGAGACAGAGATAATAAGAGGGTTTTAAGTTAAGAAACTCTAGTTTATTAGGCTTAAAAGGACACCAATTTGTTATCGGAGGCATGATTATTTGATTTCGATTTTATGAGCCGCTTGTAGTTGTGTTTTATAAACATACTTCTATGGGATTGGGGCGATCGATATCTCACTAGAATTAAGTTGGGGTTAGGAATGTCATGTTCACTGAGCCATCTTACAAATTTGGAGAGAAATTGGGTTTATGTGATACTTTCTTAGGGGTTGAGGGTTACTCATATGGATGGATGAACTTGTATTTCAATGTATATTTAAATATACAGGTAATAATGATGTTATGTCGAAATATATATATATAGACGCTAGCTATATAATAGTGGAAGGATTTAAGTATATAGGAGATGAGGTTTAGGATCATTTGTGGGATAACTCCCCTGTAAAATATGCCAAAATTCAGCTTTGTCCATCCTGCTCTTTAAAAAAAAAATTCCTAATTAATAAACTGTGCCTTTTTTTTTCTTTTTAAAAGACTTTTTTCTTCACATAAAGCCAAAGCCATACAAAAATGGACTTAGCCAAAACGAGATTACATAAACGAGGCTCCGGGCATCTAACATGCGATGCCCCAAGTCCCATATAGCTATCACTAACCAGAAGTTGTAAGAGTATAGATCAAGATGTGGACAATAATTGCTTCCGATAATGTGCACGCGGCCCACACTGCTTCACGTACATATAGTCCGAAGCTATAGAGATAACTCGCGTGTCACCGATCTAGATCCTCCCTGCAGTTGAACCATTTGGAGCTAACACCTAATGCAGCCTAACGGGCTTGCACCAATATTAACCGGCAAGACCTACGACTCGTGCACAGCTGTCCCGTGCACTATTGGTGTGGCCCGTATAAAAACAGGACAGTGTCATAACAACAAGATGATACATTGGCTAGGTAGAATGGCCGCGGCCTAAGTCGGAGGGGTACATAGTAGGAGATGGGACGCAGGCCTAAGAAACATGTACAAAGGTAAGATCCAGGCCATAACTCAATCAACATAGCCAAAGTCAAAATGTGCACCTTGAAGGCACGAATGGGCACTCAAAGGTGAATAGATGTGCATTTAGATACAATTTATAGGTACAAAGAGACTTATTCAACTTAAGTGTTAGATATTAAAGAAAGAGTTAATACACAGAAATTGGTCTCTGACTATTGAGGTCGGTACTCCTTTTAGTTCTCGACTTTATTTTACCCAATGTATTTATTTTTCTGTTAGTGAGTACTAATTTAAAGATTATTATGTGCAATTTTTAAAAAAAAACAATGATTAAGACCAAAATTTATTTATTCTGGCACGATCGCTTGTCTATATCTCAACTTCTATTGATGTTGCTAGTATTGTTGAAGTGTGGTTATTGCCTTCTTCTGCAAAGTCACTTTGTCTTTGAATACATATTCTTTTTATGGTGCTATATTGTACTGATGTTTTATGGCTGTGTTGGTGGACGGTATGGTTACCTTTGTTTCTCTAATAAAATGTAGTGTCTAGTTCTGTGTGTCTCTCTTTATAGTTTTATCAGTGATCTCTATTCGACTTCTTAGGCTGCTTACATGGCTTGTGAGGATATATTTTTCCTTGATCTGCTAAATGAGTTTTTAAAGTTGTCTAAATATTTTGTTTCTTTTCAACTTCTATGGATCTTGGTGATATATGACAGTCTTTGTATATTTTTAAGTACAGCATGAAAATGATGCTAACTCTGGAGGATATACTTCTGTACAGGTTTCGTTGTGTGATCTCCGGTCGGATATATTAGGCTTGCATAGATCCTATGGTGTGTGTTTATGTTAGTGCCTTGGGCATGGAATTAAGCAAATTATGATATGATCAATAGCCGGGTAGATACTTTATTAATGATATTTTATTTTTTGTGTTGCGTCGCTTTTGTAAAACGGTTCTCTTTTTATGTTTCCTATTTAGGCTTCTGTGTTATGTTGAATAAACTTATGGGTCTAAATTTCTGAGTGTGATGTGCCGTTCTCGCAACTTGTCGTGATTCGTATATTAAATATTTTTGTTTTTAATCTATCTTGTTCATTATACTTGTTTATAGATTTAGTTACACTCACTTAACAGAAATGTCCTTTAACGGTCATGCAGTTATTTTGTGGTGTGATATTAAATGAGGTGAGTTAAGCTAAGGTATGTGTTTTAGTATGGGACTTTGTTGGCGTCGAATTGCATAAGTCAAGTGGAGTAGCCCTGAGTGTGTACGCCCTAGTATAGTCATAGAGTGCCATTTCGTGGGTTTTTTGCGCGTCCTAAGACTCATTTACTCCTTTATCGAATTGATTGGTTTAGGTCTCGTATTTTTTTATTTTAATATGTTGTTGGAGTATTTTAAGAAATGTAAGAGCGCTCAGTATCTATTATTAAAATTTCGTTATGACCTATTGTGTATTTATGTGTGCATCGGGGTGTGGTAATGGCATAGGTAGAGTTGAATGGATGGCATTGTAATGCTTTTATTATTAATGTGTAACTCAGGGGGTATGAAGGATTGAGAACATGGAGTTCTAATGACCCACATTTCGATAAGTAATTTTTTTTTTTTCTTTTTTTTTTCTTTTAAACCAATCGTAAGGCATTGATAATACACTTGTAGACATTGAAATTGCGCACCTTGATTGCTAAGGCGTTCAACTGAATAGGTATAAGACAGAAAAAAAAAAGAAGCAAGACATAATATTAAGGGTAAAATTTGAAGGAAATTAGTTGTGACTCTTGAAGGAAAACATGTACTTGATATGTAAAATCATGCATTGAAAGCTAGAATTTCAATGGTAGA
>VALG01006182.1:0-14323 GCA_009835305.1 Ipomoea purpurea
TTAAAAGTTAAGGAATACATTTAAAAGGTGGAATCAAATGGTATAATGTGGTTTATGCTAAATTTAGGTAATTAATTAAGACAAATTGGTCCAATGGACAAGAAAACACAAACAATTTCATACTCATCATCTCCTCTTTGACAACGTAACACAAGTTAGGACTCTTCTTTTGTTTGGGGTTCCCTTTCTTGGAGGGCAGCAGAAATGGTTAAAGAGCCTTGTCCCAAGTGCCCAACCATGAACCATGTGGTTGTCTTTCCACATGTACCATTTGAAATTGTGGGGAATTTTATAACTAGTATAGGATTAGATAATGAATAATCAATCATGCCAAATGTATGTGTAGGGATTTTTGGTAATTTTATTTTCTATATTTTGGAAAAAAAAGAAATAATTAGTTGAACACCTCTTACTTAAATTACCATTAAAAATATGATTTTCGGAAAAATTGTATAAAGTGTTGATTGGCATTGATATTATTGTTGTATATATATAAATATGCAAGTGTAGTGAGTATATCAAGTACGGTTAGTATTTATGTCACTAATATCTAATATAATATATATGCTACAGTTAAATAATCTTAATTATATAAAGCTATATGTTTTGGGAAGTAATTAATGTTACAATTAGATGCGCACAACATCCTGTTATTATAAAAAAAAAAAAAAAAAAACAAAACATTTGAAAAATAAAATAAGCTATATAGTTATATAATCAGTATATAAAAAATGTACTTTTAAAAAATTATCACTATTAGCTCGTTTATTCATCTTCCTTATACATGTCATCCTATATCATATCCAATCTGCTCTTCCTCTTTCGTCCCTTCTCTCTTGTGTCATACTTAGAGTTTACAGTCACTCTTACTTCATACATATATCCACGAATCTCGGAACATTTCTACTCTTCCAAATTGTATATACTTTTCAGTTTATCTACCATCTGTAATACATCTTACTACTATTTATACATCATTTGATTCAACTATCATTAAGAATCTACGATCCAATCTCCATAATCTATGTCATTATATTCTCTCTCTTATTTAATGTTTATCCCCTGCTGAACACTGCATCACTACATTACGACTGAGTAATTGCTATTTTACCTTATACAACAATTTATATTTAACTTTCTAACTGTTCTCTTCGATTAATTGTTTAATTTCGTCTCTTCATCTTCCTTATATAACAACTTTAACTCTCAATTCATCACCGTGGACCAAATGGAATGTCTAAAATATGTTTTTCTTTATTCTTATATCTTCACACTCAGCTAATTTTATCCACATTTTTCAGTCTTCCTCTTTTCTTATCCTTTATATTATAATAACGATAATTTTTTCTTTGTGCTCACGCGTGGGGTGCGAATTACTAGTCGTATATTAGAGCTATCAGAGTGACCAAGACAGTCATAGTCTACCAGTTTACTAAAGGTGGTTAGTGTTTATTCATTATGATCGTCAGCACATAAAATTGTAGAGCGGTTTATAAGAATGCACAAGATTGTAATTAGAGAGATCAATGACTTATGAATAACTGGAAGTGGACAGAAGAGTTTGTAGGCTCATCGACTGTGAGCCTAAGTAGCTGTATGTTTCAACTCTGAGCAAGTATCGGAGCTCAT
Organism: Ipomoea purpurea; assembly: GCA_009835305.1. NCBI lineage: Eukaryota > Viridiplantae > Streptophyta > Magnoliopsida > Solanales > Convolvulaceae > Ipomoea > Ipomoea purpurea. The sequence goes on from VALG01006182.1 coordinate 1,630, forward strand.
TCTTAGTACATTTCTAAGGAGTACTGATTGTATAACCGATGATATGCGACACTCTAGTTTACCCCAGGAACTTAATAGGAAGTGAAGATGTGCTAAGTCAAAGGTGGATTCGCCTGTAAATGGGGCTACCCCCACTGCTAAAACAGTAGGACGACTTGTAAGTAAACTTCATGCATTCAATCAGCATCAGAAGTGGACGGGTACGTGTTAGGTGGTCCAAACTTTAAAATGAAGGTCGACACTCGTTACCTTATGAAGAGGTACTATTCCGTGGTTCGTTAAGACTACTTCGTCCATAATCACACTATCGAGGCTCGAGCTGATGGTTACTATCTACCAAAATGCACAAGGGTCGCGTGAAGTATATCAACTAATCACAGCCATACTCATGGTGGTTAATATCACTCAAGAACCAGATTATTCTTCAACCTTACCAAGGTTGCAGACATAATTGTTTGAGTGGATTTATTAACACCATAGTACTTGATTAGTTTGATCCAATATTACGGACCCTTGTCTCTTGGCTCATACGAACACAGCTGAGCTCAGCATTTGACTTATTTACGAAAGGTCTTAAGAACCACGGAACTAGTACCTTCCTTCCTAATGTCTTTAGAGTGGGACTATTGACATGTCGTCTGTTTGGTTGGATGTAGTCTTGCAATTTCAAATCTACAACACCATTCTTCGATCCATCCGAAATATTGTGTCTTTGATTGGACAGAGAATTCAACTGAATTGCTCAATTTCTTCTTATTTGTGGAATTAGACATTCTCGGATCCCTACCCCCGATCATAAAGATTGTAATTCAGAATGGGTGGGGAGGAGAAAAAAAAATCAACGCGTAAGGATAATCATTTTGCTTTGATAATTACTTATTATATCGGAGCTGTTTGTTTTGTGGCATGACAATAACGTAATTTGAAGTTTTTATTTTTATTATTCATCTTTAATTTTTGACTCGACTTACTCTAATTTATTTTTTCCTATTTCTTCTCTTCCCACACCCAACACAGGGACGGGTGGGACATGAGCAATAACAGTATTAATGTTGGTTAGTCGTAATAGATCAGAGTAGGAAGCAATGCGGTTCGATGCTGAGCTGCATACTTATGAAGTGAACAATTGAGGTGGGCAAAGACAACGTAGAGGAAACACAACCCACAAACAATACATGTTTTTGCTAGCGGGTTTATTTGTTTCGCCACGTGTACGGCACCACAAATCCTGGAATTATATATGTACTTGTGACATGATGTCACAAACAGTCACATTCCACCTCATTTTCATTTCACTTCACAATAATAACATTGTAACACTCCATTTCATGCAATAGTAAAACTCATCATTTAGTTTGTTGACGAATTTCAATTTTTGTCTTTAGGATTGACATTGAAGTTCACCTTTCAGTCCGCCTTCATATCAAAGAGAAAGAAAAAAAAAATAACACTTTATAGATTTGCCATGGTTTCTCAAAGCAAACGTCATCGTTTGCCCAAAACAAAAAAACACTCTGTTTTGAAGCTATTTAACAAATTCGTGTTAATATTTTGTTAGACATAACTACTTAATAACAATTTTAAAGCAGAAATGTCTCAGTAATTTAATTTGTTTCACTATTTATTAACTAGTAACATGTAAATCATATAAAAACATGACCACTCCGTCCTCTATTTCTATTCATTATTCATCGTAATTTTTAAATCTTTTAGACGATATTTTAACTTGATCTAATTATTTTCTTCGTTTGTATTATTAAATTGTTGATATAAAACAAATTAACGTGTAAAGTTGAACTTTAAAAAAACTAAAATATTATCATTCGATATTGATGGAATATTACGACTGGACAGATTCGACCGCGCAGAGGTGGAGCAAGACCGGACCCCCGACCCGTGAGGCCTCGGCCCATAGGACCTCGACCAACGAGGCTCGACCATCATTCAGCCGACCCAACCTAGAGAGGTCGTACGCGAGAGTCGGCCACGGAGAGGTTGTCCGTGAGAGGTCGTCCATGATCGAGGTTGACCTAGCTAGAACTGGTCAAGGAGGCGCGGGTCAACGCGGATCCAACCACCACGAGGCCTTGGCCCTTGGGACCTCGGCCATCATTCAGCCGACCCAGCCTGGAGAGTCGTCCGCAAAGCCCCCCGGAGAGTCGTCCGTGAGAGGTCCAGGAGAGGTCGTCCGCGAGAGGTCGTCCATGAGCGAGGCCAACCTAGAACCGGTCAAGGAGGCGCGGTCAACGCGGATCCAACCACCCCTCGCCTTAGGGGGTGCGGGTCGGCTTATGTTCCAGCTCGGGTCGCCCGCGCCAAGAGCCCGGCCCAGGGCATGTTTACTCTCTTTCGTTGTTCGACTTATCGCAAACGAAGAGAGGTTGGGGGACTCATGATGGATATATTACGATCGGAGCAAGACCAGGAGCCCTGACCCACGGGACCTCGACCCACGAGGCCTCGGCCCTTGGGGACCTCGGCCATCAGTCCCCGATCCGGCCTGGAGAGGTCGTCCGCGAGAGGTCGACTCGTGAGAGGTCGTCCGCCGACCTGGAACCGGTCAAGGAGGCCCGGTCAACGCGGATCCAACCACCCCCCACTTTAGGGGGCGACGGTTAGGGGTGGGGGTTGTATAAAAACCCCTCACCTTGTCTCTTTAGGACATCTAACATCTATTTTATCTAACATTCATTCTACACACTTTGTCCTAAAATACTATTGTAATAGCCAATTCTACGGCATTTAATATAATATACGATCTCACGGCTTTTACGACATCGTTCCATTTATTCATTTATTATCTATACCGCATTCTTATCCGAATTTAGTGATTCGGGTCCACCCAGGTAATTAAATCCATCAGATATAATAGAAAAAAATACTCTAAGACCAACCTCAACAATGCAAGTTTTTTAGTAGTTTTTGCAATGACAAATAGGGAAGAGAAGGAAGAGAATAGGAAAAATATAAGAAAAAAAAAAAGAAAAAAAAATTCTGACAAAAAAATAAAATAAAATAAAATAAAGTGCAAGTGCAAGTGCAAATGTGAGATCTGACAGAAATTGTGGATTTCGAGCAGTAGCTATCTGTCTTGGTTTTCGGATGACGAATAGTTCAAAATTTGATCTAATTCAATGGAAGAACTAGAGTCTCACAAGATGGAATATACCAATATGTTAGGAACTCAATGATGATATAATGTTTATAACTCGTTGAATTTTTTTGAATCAGATCAGTGTGCACCAGTTGAGCACTAGATGACTATGCCGGAGATGGGTGTACTAATTGCTTCCAAATACAATGTGATACTACATGTTTTGAATATGGCTGACAGTATGACATTTTTACCACCCCGATCTAGCCCACCATCTTGGTACGAGCATGTAGCAATTACCCTTGGTTACGTTAATAATAATCATTATGTTAAGGTAACATTGACAGGAGGGTACTGTAACACCTCCGATTTTTAAGCACAACTAAACAATTAAAGTTTAATAATAAGGGAAAACTAATCATTAAGAGTTTAAAGTGCGGAAGCTAAACTTTTAAAATCGGGAAGGTGTCACACCACACCTAATGTAACACCCCGAAATTTTAAACTTTTGAAACTTATATGATAAAGCTGAATCCTCACTAAATCCCGAAATATAACATAAGAGTATGGGGTGCTATGCCACACATGAGCTAGAGAACTCAGGTGCACAGACTAACTAACTAAAATCCTCAATTAATGTCAATACATAAGCATGGCACGCAGGCCGAAAGGGAAACTAGCTATTCTACGCTTCAGATCTCCAGCGCGCTCCGGTGTCTACTCATCTGTGCCTGAAAGCCAAATATATCTGTTCAGTTTTCGAGAGAGTGACTAAGGTAAGACCCACTCCAACACGTTGAAATAACATATCACCAAACTTTGAGAATTATAGGTCATTAGGGGACATGCGACATAGGGGCTTGTGCGAACAAAGGAATGCTCTAGTTATATGAAGCACGAAGATATAAGCGATTCATGGAATACGCTAGCTTTTTTGAACTATCTCTTTCTTTGTGAATAGTTCGAGCGTCTCGAGAATATTTGGGGAGGATAGCAAGTCACAGTTAGGTGAACTCAAGCATTTGTTACAGCATACTATGTTCATTATATTTTCCTTCATATGTCACAGATCTCACTTCATATCATTCATTCCATTCGTATTCCTCTATCTCATCACATCAAGAAACACTTTGATTAAAAGGCTGCCACATTTTTGCATTTGCTTTTCCTGGTATCTTTAATCCTTCATACCATTACATCATTGACGTATCAGCCGAATGAATGGACTCTGACATGAGACATAACCGGCAAGCGGAGCGAGGAGTCCTGAATTGCCCTACGTGGCCGGACTTGTGTGGTTCGTGATGCAGCAACAACGAAGGTGGCAATGGAGTAACCGAGACGTAAGCACGGTCCCTATGAGACAGAAGCGCAGCTGCATCATCTAGAGAGTGGAAATCGCAACCAAACGGTGCACCGCCAGCCTGAGGGATTGGGTAGTCGTGACCAGCGATGCCAGCTTCTGAACCGCAGCTCACAATTCGATATGAGATCCGCTAACCAAGGTATTGGATATCATCGAAACACTACATCTGAAACCATCATTGTGAAGCTAGCGCACCATGCTTATCCCCATTAACACCCGTTGGGGCTAAGGGGAGAACAACGTATAACGAAACCTATGGCGTGGTCACCTCCCAAACAGGAAAATCCACATCCCTACAGGGATACATATGCATTTCTTCCCCTTAGTCGCCTTACGGGAGAGTGGGATGATCTACCAACAAATCATCCACTCATGACAGTGGAGCAGTGGGCAGTAGTAGCACAACAGTTTGAGCAACACTGACCATATATTATCTAGTGGTCAAATTGTATGTCCAGGGAGATGTAGTGAAGAAATAGAAGGGAATGATATGCGTTATGTTTAAGATGATTTATGGTGGATAGGCTTAATGTACTATGATGCTTTGGCTTCCATTGACTGAGTAATCATATGGATAGGGTTAGGGTAGCAGCAGAATGGATCTGTGTTGGAATTTACCTTACTAATCATTACGGGAGAATGAATAGTTAGTTGGTTCAATCAAGTTTAGCAAGCTGAAGTTGTTGGTATTAAATAACTAAAGGCCCATAAACTTAAATAAATTATATACCATCCAAGTATCTGCCTATGCCAAATTTAGGCCCCGAGGTCCTATTAGGGAACGGGCATCACCTATGTAATGACATTACAGCAATTGTTTCCCCATCTAAGATGATCTGTCACTCATAAATTTTATGTCCCTCATCTCCACTCACAAACATAGTTAATTGTGTATTTATTCCCTTAATATATATATTATAACACGGCCGACATTTACCCTGGAGGGCACTGTAGGTGATGTAAGAATTCTATCAGTATACCCACATATGCCTACTTTATATCTGTGCAAGACTTATATAGATTTATCATAGACAACACTATACATTATTTTATTCACTCCCATCCCTACTTTGGTTTCAAATGTGGGTTTAATAGTTGTGCCCCATTTATTTATTATTCTTGGCTCACGTCACATAAGAGGAATTCCTCCATTTGGAGGGGAGTAGTGAAATTGGACGGGCTGTTCCGGTTATTGCAAAGCCAGTTTTATATGCGGTGAACCTGATAGGGGACAGCCTGTTTTGAAATTCGGCCATCATACATCGTCGACCTAATTCCAGATTGGTCCGTTAATATGTTGTATAGTAAGTATTATAGATCCTTTTTATATATCTAGGTCTACAGAGGAAGATCCTTCCCACTAAATATTGCCCATGTTTTTACATATGATCTAGTCCCCTTTTTTTTAACAGTGTGAGTGAACTTTAAGTCGGTTAGTTTTATCATTATACTCTTGATTATTAAAAACTATCATTTATATATCGTATATATGTATATATAACTGCTATATATATATGTATATATGCTATATATGTAATATGTATATAGTATATATATATCATACATATATTACATATGATATATATAAGACTGTATGATTTTTTTCATAATATCACTAAGAAAACATATTGATTATAATGGGATATAAATATGAAATTCCTGGAAAACAAGGGGGAATTATTAATTTGGCTTTCCTACTTATTGCTAGGTTTATGTTTATCTCCACACTACGGTAATGTATTATGTACAAGCGTGCAATGTTAGTGTGCCTAGATATTAAGAAGAAGATTATTTATTATGCCTTATATTAGTGGGAGTGAAGTTTTTAACGTGAGTTAGGTTTTTGTGTTAGGGTATTAAAGAAATTTAAAGCATAAAAATTATTTTATGAAACTGGCAAAACAGTCTCTTCTATGTTTTATTTTAGATTTATTTCTGGGGCCTGGTCCCTATATCATAATATATATAATCGAAAAATATATTAGTAATTTATTGGTTTAAATGCTTTTTGATTCAGCCAAACACATGTTCTAATATATATAGTTGTTGATTCCTTTCTTTACCGTACGTTCTACCATTTTATTATTTTTATTTTCCTACTTTCCAGTTGAAACCATAAATCGTTCTGTTTTTTATGGTTTTTATTTTAGTTTCTATGATATCAACAATTCCACAAAAGATTTGATCGTTCTAGAGTTATTAGAATATTGGCTATACAACAAATTTGTTTGGAGTAGTCAATGCCCTATATATTTAGCAATGCAAGGCTTTGTTTTGGGGCATAGGGGTGGTAGATGGTCTCGAGACTTGCCATTAAGTGCCTAAGAATCAAACACTAGCAATCGTAAATAGCATTATTTGGAGGGACTTATATATATCAATTTTAATTGTGTGATATATATATTACGGACCTTCAATGTTTAACTGAAAAACCTTACTATAATTATTATACTATACTATATGTGGTATTATATAATATACTAATATTATAATATATACTATACTATATATACGATATATATACATAATAGTAATATATATAATATATCATATCATCATATAATTTATTTAGTTTTATATATATGAGGTGATATAATGAGGGGCATATATAGTTATATATAGGTATTATTTACGGTATATCCATAATATTATATGAAGGTAATATATATATTATTATCATATTATATATATATAATCATATACATTAAGACTCGCTTTATTCCTACGGACGGTACCCGAGCCATTTCAAACGTAGCTGTGAGGCGAGCGGATAGAGCGCGGCAGGTCCTTGGACACCACGAGGGTCGGGGGAATATCAAACGGGAAAGCCGAAGTCCCGAGCTGGGATAATTTCGCGGGGTAGCCGGTGGGTGAATGGTCACCCGCCAGCGACCAGTCTCCGGGCAGAGGGTGCCCAGCGGGTAGTCGCCTGCCCGCTGCCAGGCGGCGTTGTTTTCTCGGTCGGTGGTAGTGCGGGTCCCCTACCCCCCACTGACTCTTTTTTAACAATAAACTCCGGGGGTTCCCTTTGGTGGAACCGGAAACCCATGGCTTCTTAGACACCTTTAAACGCAATTGTGACCACCACGTAGACAATTAACGGATCAAAGCAAGAATCAATACGACATACATCTATCAATAATTTCTAAACAAAAAAAAAACACCTGAGCATGCGAATCCCCACCCAATAGATCAAAGAATAAACATATGACGATTTCACGATACACCGCCTAGGGCTCTAATCATATTTAAATCTCGAGAACATAACCATCCTTTTAATATCAAGAACATAAAGAATTCATCAAGATATCACAATAATCATCAGATCCCTTATCATCATCAAGATCAATCAAGATCACCACATTAAAACCATCTCTACCAATTTATCAGAATCATATTATCAATCTATCATAAACGATTCAATTCAAGAAAAAGAATATAGAGGGAGGCCCAATGAAGGAGATTATACGCGAAGAAAATAGGTTTTTTGTTGAGACATGGGTTAACCTTCTTTCCTTAATTAACATTTCCTTGGCTATGAAGAGGTCTTTCTTTAAGATTTTCTTCTCTTTGATTTCTCATAAGGGAATTCCTTGACATTCTTGTGTGTGAGAGGATTATTGTGGTGTAAGATCTAGGTGCCTCCTATGACCATGATAATATAATAATTAATATAGTATAGCCGCTATATATATATCTATATATATATATATACTAAATATATATATACCTTATATATATTAATATAATATTATATATATTCCTAAGAGTCCTAATTGGGGTCCTAAATCTATGGGCCTAACTTAATCTATTCTTATAGCGGACAAGTACTTGTTTAATGGATAGGAGTTCATGGCCATAGTGGCCATATTAATTTTAATTATTAAAGAGAATCACTGATGATGAAGTTGGAAAAGACCCTCCTTTCATTTATTCCATAATAGATAACTAGGTCGTACGGATGTCCTAATTACGAATCCTGACAGTAAAATTTTACTTTCTTTTTCCTAAGTACCTTAAGAACTCTAGCTGTTAGGACGGGTGCCAGCGGATTGCAAGAAGGTGGTGGGGCTTTATTAATTAATTAAAGGAAAACCTTACCAATAAACCATATTTTTATTTATTAACGGCGAATTCATTAAATACGATTAATCGGGATTGAAGGCCGTAACACGGGGTGTTCTTAAACTACAAGCTAGATGCACAGATCAACTTCAAAGTATTAATGATTCTACAAACAGGTATCTAGTTTATAAGAGTCAACCAAGGCACGCAGGCCCTACTCACGGGACTTAAGAAAGCAAGGCTACTCTATGCTACTTCGTCCTCTAGCCCACTCGGGAACAACTCTGTACCTGAAAAACATAAGGGGTAGCACCTGTTAGCGAATAATGCTAAGTAACCCACCACTACTCGTTGAGTACCATATAGTACCGATATAGGAAAATCATTTGACACTTAAAATACATATTCTATAATCTTTCAAACGAGGAATAGAAACATGAGAATTAAAGGAATCACTCTCAATCAAAGACAATCATCATACGGTTACTCAATAGATCAACAAGAATGACAGAATCAACATATAATCAACAAGATAAGGTAACAATAACATTCATAGGGTAACATCAAACATGCTCATAAGCAAATAAAGTCAAGGATCACAACCAATGACATGTTCCAACCTTATGCACAGTTCCAACCTTGTATCACCTAGTCTAACCTTATTTCAGTTCCAACTTGTACCTCCAAGTGCCACCCTGTACTCCAAGTCCAACCTTATCCCTCCCTGGAGCTATTTCTCCCCGCCTGCTTTTCATAGACATCCGCAATGTCGTTAAATAGAATAGTACTAATCACGTGATATCCTATCTCCTTTCATTTGTATCGCAGCGCATTACCACCAATCTCATAACAATCACATAGTCATTGACATAGAGGATTGAGGCTCAAATAGCCAAATCAAGATCAATCAATAGAGTAAAACATATGTACTAGATAACAACGAGGGATTCAATCGTAAGGCTTCAATGAAAGACATGAAACGAACAATCAAGACCATAACACGATAACAATAGGCTTCAATACAAAGATTACATTGATTGGTGAATACAAGCTACCAATCTTCATTGGGAACGAATGAACAAGCACATACTAGTACCAACAACATCGTAACTAGCATGCAAATCAATAGAATAAACATAACGGTTCAAACGAACATCAATTATTACTTCACATTAATCCAACGAATCACAAAGTTGGACCTTTAAGCAAGATTCAAGACTAATAAACCTATAATGGATACTTAGGACACCGTTCTAGACGTACGAAACATCAAATGAGACACACATTGCACAACGATTCAACAAAACGGAGGCCAAAGCATCACGTACTAGTGGGCGGAACGGTGGGTGGACAACCACCCGCCAACCCCCTTGCACGTACCAGTGGTGGAATCATGGGTGGACCTCCACCCGCGGCACCCGCCAGCACCAACATCTCCACCCGCGGGTGGAACGGCGATAGGAGCCCCTACCCACTGTTCCACCCGCGGGTACACCTGTACCCAAAATAATTCCCTTCGGGGAAAAACATCAACAACACCAAGTTCAAGTTCAAAACACCCAAAACCTCACATTCAACAAGAAACGAACTTGAACACATGAATAGCTCCAAAGAATATCATCTTATGAAACCCTATATACAACTCTACATGCATAAACCAGATTTGCATCAAAATCAACTCATGAACATCAAGATAGCAAGCAAATCCATATTATCAAGTATAAATAGGCTTTTGTAGCACATGGGTTTACCCCTCTTGTAGGCCTAAAGAAAAACCTTCTTGTCACCCCTTTAAAACCTTCCTCTTGAAGCCCCTCTACTACAAGAGTCTTTCCAACACAACCAAAACCACACAAAAACCAACAACTTAGATAAATATAATAGGAGATCCTATGAAAAAACACTACCCAAGCTAGGCCTTACCTTTCCTAAGATCGTTAGTGGTAGACAGTTGTAGTCTTGGAGAAGTTCTTGGTAGGATTTTGGGGAAAAAGCTTTGATTGTCTTGGAGGAGGGGTTAGGATTCTAGAGAGAAGATGGAGAAAATGATCTTTCTTTCCTAGTGTGGGAAGTTAAGTGGTGTGTTAGGGAAAAATATCTTGGACAACAAGAAAGAGTGTGAAAAGACCAAGGTAGCCTCTCTTGACTATAAATTGTTAGGAAGGATTTAAAGGCTAGGTACAAGGCATCAAGCTCAAGGTGCAAACCCTTGATTCACCCAATTGACTAAAGATATCTAGCCAATTCTAGTCCTCCGACTATTGATTAAGGAATCAAGAGGGAATTGCAAAGCAAGCTTAGAAATTAATTAATTCTGTTTGAAGATTTAAATTTCTGGGGTGTCACACTCTCACCCCTAACAAGAAGCTTCGTCCCCGAAGCTTGGGTGCAACGAGGTTCAACAACAAACAACAATTGCCTTGAAAGAACGTGTGACAAGGTTCAAGGATGGATTTCAACAAGGCCCGAATCAACAAGGTTTCCACCAAAAAACATCCTACTAATCTAAATAACCAACTACCCCAACGCTAAGTTTAGACTACAAGCTCTAGCACACAGCTTAAGTAAACTAAATTACCAGAAAGGTACCAAACACTTTATAACAAAAGTCACCAACCAAGGAGCATACAAGATTAAGAAAAAGAGTTTAACATTACCATCTTGGGAAGAGTCACCCGAGTCCTCCGAGCTCGTCCGCCCGATTACCAGAAACTTCTGTGGCGCTGTCCCTGTCCCAAACTTAGCTTCACAAAGAGCCAGTCTTCGATCCAAGGAGGCATTTGAGTTCTCCCATAGAAGAAACACCATCTTCGATGAGTCGATTTGCTTTTACAAAAGAGCTAACTATGTGTCCTTGTAGTTCATGGACTCGTGTTCTTCCCTTAGTTTAGTATCTCGTTTCCTCCGGGACATCCTCATCCCATTATCGGGATCGCTATTTTCCCTCTTCTTCATCCTCTTCCCTCCCAAATCTTGAACTACCCTGTTCAAAATTTACTTGATGGGAAATGGCCCAACTGAATATCCAATCAAACAGCTTCCTCTCCGCCAAAAGGTTTATCTTGGCTACTTCTTCCAGGGTGTATATACCCTTGATTCTACCACTTGAAACAGGTTGAATATATATGCCGAGATTCGGGTATCAAAGTATCATCTACCCATAGGTTTTTAGCCACTGTCTGGCTCACATCCCCCCTTTCCTTTTCAAATCCAGCTCAAAAACCATACGTAAGCAGGCTCTTACGGTTGTAGCCCAACACAATAGTCTAATGTGCTGAAGCATCAAAGGCCAGCAAAGTTGAAACTTCATTTGGATGAATTCAGAAAGTATGCAATAGTGCACTCTCAGGGTTCCCAGATCATTGCTTGTTGTTGTTAACAGACAAGCTGTCAGTCACAATCATTATATAATCCTCTACTCATCCGTTAGAACCACATCATTTTCCGATCTCGGTGGCTTGGGTAAAACCTCAACACCTCCTACCCATCAAATACCCCAAATAATCATTGTGGCTCAACTCATTCCGTCCCCATCCAATGTTTCATCTTTATAACTCGCGAGACTCTAGTTGGGGTCAGCTTGAGGGTTTAGCTAAAGACACTTTTATTCACGAGATCTTTGTACCCCTACCTTGAGGTACTTCTAGCTTATTCCATCTTTAGTAACACTCATGTGCGATAAATACTCTTTCACTACACCATGGGATTGTTTCCATATAATTCCCAAAAAAAAATCCGAACCAAATGACCTTGAAATTAAGCAATCCAGATAGTGCTGAGAAAGAACTCGGGTTCAAAGCTTTAACCTTCCAAAATGGCAGTAATTTGGGTCTCCACACATTCCACTCTCTTGACAATGATTCCTTCTATGGCTTATGGTTAACAAAAGTGAATTGAAGTAGGAGTTTATCTTCTTCTTTTTCTTTTTTTTCCCTTTTCTTCCCTCTTCTTTTCCGGCTGACTGACGACCGAGAAGCAACGCCTGCGGCGGTGGCGTTGTGGCGGGCGGATGGGGCGAAGCTGGTGGTGTCAAGTGGTGTTTGGCGGTGGTTTGGGCCAGGAAGGCGTGGGTAGGGGGGGGGGGGTTTCTCTCGCTGGTGCTCCTCTCGCTGGCGCGACGGGTAGGGTGGAGGAAGAAAAAGAAAGAAAAAAAAAGAAGATTTTGTAGG
>VALG01006183.1:0-10814 GCA_009835305.1 Ipomoea purpurea
AGCTTAATTATCATATGTGTAGCTTAATGTGATTGGTACCTTGTGATCCATTAGTACCGAATTAATGTTTGATGTTTGTTCTCTATGTGGGGCTAGGTTGCTGGGTTCGAAACCTTCAAAACTAGAGGTTTGTTTAGTGGATGTATTAATTTATGATACATATATACATCTGTATTATGAGTCCATTAGTACATCAAAAAGATAAACCACAAGATCCAAAATTGTCCTTTTGTTATTGTGGCCTTTTCTCTACATATAACTAACAAGCATACTTTCATTTCTACACTGTTTGAAAAATGACAATTGCACAAGTGCGGTTCTTTAAACTTTATTAATATGGTCTAAATTTGAATGATTCTCTTTATTCCGTTGAAGATCTTCTCTATTCTTAGGTAGGTATAAAAGGGTTACTGCTTTTGGTATCCAATCAATTAGCCGAAAACACTAGTACTGTTACAAAAATAGAAAATATTAGAGTATTAACTTTTTAACTACTATTCTTAAAGAACAGTAGTTGTTATGTTCTTAAATTACAAATTCAGCGGTGATGATATTTTTATTAAATAGCACTTTGGATCACAGAATCGTGACAGTTGTTATATTGAAACGGACACAGTTTTTTTCTTTTTTAAAACACGTTAACTTCCAACACCGTCCTTATTGAAATGGTAGCGGAAAGTAAATACTTTTTTAAAAAAAAGTGTTGGCTTTCTGCGACTGTATCTATCTAAAACAGTTGCAGAAAGTTTGAATTAAAAAAAAAAATTCTTTTTGCTATCCGCTTCTATTTCTCTTAGAAGCGGCAACAGAAAGCTAAACACAAATAACTCAGAAATTAGATCTGATTTTGCCTCGCTCTCACTTACTCTATCTCACTCACACAATGCCGCAACTATTTGCCTCCACCGCCATCCCTGGTGTCGCGATCTTCTCTTGTCGTTCGCCGACGCTTCCACCGCCATAGCCACCACCTTCCACTGCCAGCAGTTTTTTTTTTTTTTTTTCTTTTTTTTTTTTTTGTTTTTTTTTTTTTTTTTGATTTTTTTGTTTTGTTTTGTTTGTTTTTTGTTTAATGGTTAATAATATATGTGTGTTTTTACTATTATTTTGATAAATGTGATATTTTATGATTTATAGAAATTTTATTTCGAATTTATATTAATTTGTGACTAGTTTTTTTTTTATTTTTATATATGTTGTTTGTTTAAAGAATATGATTTTGATGAATATATTGTATGAATTTTATGATTATTTTGTGTGGTGTGTTTATATATTTAAATGTGCGTATGTTAATATTTTTTATTTTACATTTTTTATTACAAAATTTGATGATTTTTTAAGGTGAATTATTGTGTATAGCAAATATTAAAGTGTGCATACTTATGAGGCAAGATAGTACTATTATTATCCTATTTGATAATAAGTATATTAGGTTCTCTCTGATAACAAATTAGATTCTTTGATGAATCAGGTAATTTGACAAATTAGGTATTTGATTAGTTAAGGTATATATTTTGAATATGAATTATGTAGTTTGATGAATTGGATTGAATTTGATGATGAGTTTCGTATAAAATCTGATGAGTTAAGTATACTTTAATTATACATTAGCTAATTGATTACAAATTTGGTGATAATTTGATTTCAATTCAAATAACATAATATCATTTATAAAATGCATCCATCATTGTGTATTCATATTTCCATAATATTTAGAGTAGCATTTTATGAATTGACATATATGGATTGGAGTTGGATGCATGAAAAACGCACAACATTCAAATATATGAAAAGGGGTTCAAGAGTTTATACAATATGCTGAAGCAAATAGGAGTAAAAAGATCGAAGACTTTATTGTTTACCCGTGTTGTGATTGTAAAAATTTGAGACCCCGATATCATAGTTCTGATCACCGTGAAGAGTCATTTTATACGCAGTGATTTTAAGGAAGGGTACAATCAATAGATATGACATGGTGAAAGCTTACTTCCTAATACAAGTGCAAGTAAAGAAACTCATGCACACAGTGAAAGTCCAGCAAATAGTCAAACTCATGCAAATAATGAGGAGAATAATGCATGTCATGCTAGCAATGATGAGGATGATGAAGATAATGATCGAATAGATGAAATGATGCGTGATGTGCATGGGGATTTTAGTGAAATGCCTCCGGAATTTAAAAGTTTGTTTGGCAATGCTGAAAAACATTTGTTCTATGGAAGTACTAAATTTACTAAGTTATCTGTTGTGCTTAAATTATATAATTTGAAAGCAAAGAATAGATGGAGTGCTAAGAGTTTCATGAGATTATTAGAACTACTAAAAGACACGTTTCCTGGTGAAAATGAACTTCCTAATTCAACTTATGAAGCGAAAAAATGTTGTGTTCGTTGGGTATGGACATAGAGAGGATATTTGCATGTCCAAATAATACAAAGACTTTCATGCGTGTTCAAAGTGTGGAGCATCACGTTATAAAAAGAAAGATGTGTGTGGGAATAAGAAAGGTCTCCCAGCCAAAGTATTATGGTATTTACCCGTAATATCAATATTTAAACACATGTTTGCTAATCCAAGGGAGGGAAAAAATTTGCAATGTCATGCTATTGGGAGAAAAAAAAAGATGGAAAACTGAGACATCCAGCTAATTCACCTCAATGGAGGAATATTGACAAGAGGCGGCTTGAATTCGGTACTGAAAATAGAAATCTTAGACTTGGACTGTGTACTGATGTAATGAATCCTCTTGGTAACATGAGCAGTCGACATAGTACTTGGCATGTTTTTTTAGTAACTAGTTTACAATCTTCTTCCTTGGTTGTGTATGAAAAGACAATACATCATGTTGTCGTTGTTGATATCAGAGCCTAAACAACCAGGAAATGACATAGATGTATATCTAGTGTGGTTTGTTGAGGATTTAAAGATGTTGTGGAATGAAGGTGTGCTGGTGTATATATGATGCTTATAGTCGAAGCAGTTTTACCTTACATGCAATGATCTTTTGCGCAATAAATGATTTCCTAGCATATATATGGTAACTTATCGAGTTATAATACTAAAGGAGCTAAGACATGTCTTATTTGTGAAGATGAAACTCCCAGTCTATGGTTGAGTAACAGTAAAAAGAATGTATTCATGAGTCATAGGGCATTTCTCCCTACTGGTCATCCTTATCGGAAGAAGATAAAAGCTTTCAATGGAAAATCAGATACGCGAGTAGCTCGTTTGATTTATCTAGACATGTGGTTTATGAACGTATTAAGAATGTTGATGTTGATTTTGGTAAGACTTGTAAGATACTCAAAGACTCTATGAAAGAAAACGTCTATATTTTGGGATCTACCATATTAGGAGCATTTATCAGATAGACACTGTCTTGATGCTATGCATGTTGAGAAAATGTTTTGTTACAACATTATTGGACACTGTTGAACATTCAAGGAAAGAAAAAGATGGTGTTAAGGTTAGAAAGATATGGTTGAAATAGAATACGGGATAAGTTAGCACCACAAGAGTCAGGAAAGCAGACATACTTATCTCCAGCTTGTCATACTTTATCCAATAAGAGAAAACAAGTTTTTGTGTCTTTTAAATTGATGTCAAAGTTCTTTTGGTTATTAATCGAGTATTAAGAAACTTGTGTCGATGAAGGGCCTTAAGTTGGTTGGCATGAAGTCTCATGACTGTTGTGTATTAATGCAACACATGTTATCGTATTACTATTTGAGACATCTTACTAAAACATGTTAGACAGGCTTTCTGCGACTCTAGTATCCGCGGACTATTATACAATAGTTGCTATGCCTTTTTAAGAGTAGCGCATGTCAATTTTATACTAGTGAAGCAAGATAATCCCAATTAATTAGAGATCGAAATAAAATATCAAATAAGTAAATAAAATTACCAAATGTTATTCTACACTAAAATAATTTGATTTCTAAAGTTTAAAACTTTATTAGTTCGAATTTAATTAGTCTAATATAAAATTATTAATTTCCGAAGTAAATAATAATATTTACTACAATTTAACTCTATGATGTAAATTAAAATTTTAATTAACATATATTCAATATTAGTCTTGTTTCAATGAGATCTTTAAAATAGTATAATTTATATTTAATAATATAATTTTAATGTGTAAGTATTTAACAAAATAAAAAATAAATAAATAAATAAATGCTAAATTTGAAAGTGGACAAATAGCAAGGACAAGAGTAAATTTAACCCTAGTCTCACATTTGCCGAGATTAACAATGTTGCGCCATATATGGTGTGGCACTATTCACCCTGCCAAAAAACTTAACATTTACTGCTAGGTTGGAGCAAGAGAAAATGGCATAATGGTGAAATGGCTATGGAATAATGACGTTGTGTCGTACTCGGAGATGCTCTAAGAGGTAAAATTTTAAAACAAAATTAAATTTTAATAATATAATAATAATAATAATAATAATAAATAATAAATATAATATAATTAATAATTAATAATATCCTCCAATCACTCGGATCAACAGATCCATGGAAGACTCCATGGCGCTTGCCTTCATCCCTTAATATTTTTTAAAGGTTTGAAGGACGAAGCAACCACTATGTCTTCGTTCCCTCACCTATCTGGTGGTTTCCAACTGAATCATCAGTTGGAGACCTTTTTTTTTTTTATTTTTTTTTAGTAATAATATATTTCACCTATTACTAGTTGATAACTTGTCCTTCAGATCATTTGGGATGGATTACATGTTTTAAAATGTAAATGGTTCAATTGTATTCTTTTTATTGGATGGCAAAACATTTTAAAATGTCCTAATGGTTCATTGTAATTTTTTTTTTGAATGACAAAATTGCATTTTATGTTTTGTTCGATGGCTAATTTGACCTTCATTCATATACAATGTGCAAATTTAGTTGATTGGATTTTTTATAATCTTTTTAATGTTTAGTTGAATTGTCAAGAATAGACAGTTATTTTCTCATTTATATTATATCCGGCTGCCGCTGCAATAGCAGATAATATGGTATATGATTATCATTACAGACATACAGCTTACAACCCATTCTTAACCATCACTCTAAAATCTTATAGTTTAGGCAATTACATGGATGCTATCAGTAGATCATTAGAAATATACAATATCGTTACAAGGTATTGAATGGAGACTTATATTAGATTTGAACAGTTAAATACCTACAAGAAACTGATCGGCTAACTTGATATTTACCTTCAACACTTTGGGTCTTACAAAATTCTTTTGCGGGTATATTCAAGCAAGGAGGATGATTTATATGATCTATCCATATGTTGACGCAATAGCCCCACCAATAAGGCGTTCCACTGCTTGATATACCATGTCTCCCCTTCTTGACTGTAGCTGCAAGAAAAATACAACAAGAATTCTAATTCAACCCAATGCACAAGAGCATGAATGGTCCATTAACATAAACAATTGATACACATACACAGGTTTACCAAAAGAGCTTTTTGCAACAGCCTGTGTTTGTTCTTCATGACCTCATGTTTTCTTGGAGGACAGGGACTTTTTCCTTTGTCTTTGGCAAAGGTGTTTTCATGGTTTAACACATGGTTCTGTGGTTAGTAGTAATTCTCTGGCTATACTTATCGTTATTTGATGATGGTGGTGGTGATGGTGGGATGAAATATAATTCCTAGCTTGTCTTTGAACTTCGTCCACCGTCCAACTTGTTTCTTAGTTTCTTCCACATTAGCAGATTTAATATGCCCTAACAGGACTGCAAGTCTTTGACGAAGAATCATTAGAGTAGGAATTAACTGGCCTGGATTGCGAGGATGCCTCGCTCTCGCCACTGTGTGTGAGAACTCCTTCGAAGATAGCTAGCACTGTCTGGCAACGATGACGAGTAAACCTCAATTCTCACCACTGCTTGGTCCATTTATGTAAACGCTTCTTCTTCTTGGATGCAAGTGTGAGGTATAACTCACTATCGCTGCAACTGCCGCTAATTGTCATTCTGTATATATTCGGTGGTGCCCCGATGCTGAAATGTCCTTCGGTTTGACTACCATAAGTGCTTTCTCGGCTGCTTGAGTAATGACTGACACTGTAGCCTCTGGTTCCTGCTCTAGTAGATACCTTCTTTTTGGATAGTTGTGAACAGTTCTCCTTCCTTGACAATCCAAAGTGTTTAGATCCTTCAGACCTTTTATACAAGTTTTTTCTGGCCTCTATTAGGTGGCCATGCTTGGATTCCTTGGAATCCAACCAAGTCTGCCTCATAGTTTTATGATGTTGCAAATCCTTTTCACTGTCCTTCAGCTGCACGGTTGATTTGGGAATTCTCGGTTTCCTGGGATTCAGATTCAAAGGCACGAGATCTTGATCCCGGTTTATTAGCAGGCAAAGCAGAAAATGCATTTACTGTCTTGTTTTGGCCTTGTGAGATACTATAACCCTTACGATCAGGAGTGTCCGGTTTGCAAAATCATGACCCGAGCTGTTTGGTTCACGCGCAGACTCCAATTTGTTGAGAATGGTCTTGATGTCCTGAAGAGCACCAATTTCCTTTCAGTATCTGCATCTCGTGGTCATCATCAATAGGCTCTTCGCCCGACCTGACACATTATGTTTTGAGACAAGACCTGCATTTCTCATGTGTTCACGAGTCATCGTAGCTTGATTAGCAGCCAAATTTGGAGATGTCGAATCAGTTAGTTGATTCATCATCCTAATAGGCTCCACAGAACATTGACGGTCCAAATGATAACTGTGAATCGTTTACAACTGCACGGAGCTTGACTTGGATCCCTAATTGCAACCAATCCTTTTGTCCGCTTAATGGCACTCGAGATATCCATTTGCAGAAATCGCACAATGTATCCGGTACACGTGACTCAGATTCAATGACATTTGTACCCGATTTGGCTTCCAATTGCAGAGCTGAAATATGCATTTCAATTTGCTTGATGGCGTCTGAAACTTCTCTAGATAAACAACTGTTGTCCTCGGGTATCCCCTCGGTTTCAGGAGTAAACTCATGCCTAACTTCTGTTTTAACAAAATCAAACTCCGGCCCATTTGAAGAAGAAGCCACAGATCCAATGCCACTTGAGGCACCACCGAGAAAAACTCCATTCTCATTTCCCCTTTCATTGCGTCCTGCGGTGAAGCAAAAATGGCTACTTTGATTGCTTGGCTTATCCTCCAATGTTGTAACTCTAATAGAGCTCGGTCTTCCATGATCAGAAAACTTGGCTTTCCCTATAGGCTTAAATTGCTTCACAGTTTTGGGGCGTTGGCAAACCCTGCAGCGTTTCCTGCATTTTCAGATTCAGTTGCAGAGAAGACGAGATTTGGCATCTCTATCACACCTACCTCAGTTGCTGGCTTAACAACTCCTTCCAACTTTAATCCACCGGTTTCTGTTCTAACAGATTGATTTTCCCAACTTTGCTTCAACGCATTTGATAATGCAAGATGTTGTTCTTTCACGATCCTTTCAACCGTTTGTGCTGTCCAGACGTACATTTCAAAGATGCATCAACCTGACCAGCTACAATCTGCAACACATTTAAGTGAACAAAAAGGAGGAATTACACAAAGAAGTTCCTAGATAAACGCTTACATATTGTGAATGCCGGGAGCCTTCTTCTCCCTACAGGGAATAAAACTGCCAAGACTCTAATCAAGATTCACGAATTGGTTCAAGAAATCTGAAACCTACAAAGAAGTGGAAAAATTACCCGTGAATGGGCCTTTAAAACCCTTTCAGTTGCACTGTCAAGTAAACTTTTAACAGAAGCCGCGCTTTATTATCCAACTGCTCCAAAAAACATAAAAGCAAAAGGCAATCAGAAGTAGGCCCTGACTTGGACAAAAAGTCCTGCTATCTTTTGATTCTATTGCCATGTTCCACACAAACAGCAGGATTTAAAACAAGCTTCGGTTTCCCATTGAGAAGGGACAATTTTGAATACCAGAGATGATAGATCATAGATGAAACCAAAAGGTAAAAGCCTGACCAAATTAAAATTATAATTCAGATTTTAAATGCATGATCAAGAAGGAAATGCTGATCAACAGTTCAACATTATAACCACAAACATAGAAGAACAAAAGGATACTACTGGGGGATTAGTTTGAAGCATGATTTCAGGAAAAATTGCCAAAATAGAGTTGCGGGTAAAATGCAAACAAGAACATTATGCAGCTTGTTTATCAAACCACTTTAGTGGGTAATCGAGGCTAAACTAAAACCTCAGAAATGTTAATTTGTCTAAAAATCGATACATTTTTTTCCCAAAAGAAGAACTTAAGTTTCAGAGATCACAATTTGGCAAGCCATCCTCATCCCTGTTTTAAAAGTCCATATAATTGCATTGAAGGCATGGATGATTTTGATTGAATATCTTCAATATCCATTACTCCATTAACACCCTACACAAATAAATATCAGCAAAAATACTCAAAAGAAACCATCCAACAACACTTGCTAACAGGTCATTCGAACAATATTTGTAATCTGGAACCCCAAATTTGAAACAGTAAATGATCAAATTTTTTGAATTTTAACACCAAATGAGAATACAATAATACTGAAGTGTGCCTATAATGGCCAAAGAGGCAAAGAGGATCTCAACACTATCTTCCTCAATAATATATACATACACATCCATTTTACGGTAGAAAATAGTGTTTATTCGACATTTTAAAAAAAATTCAATTTCGGAACGCAAAAACATCGATCTGCGAAAGAAAGCAAATTTAAGGACACTATTGATGCTTACATGCTCTATATAGAGAGATACTTTCGGCAACTCAGACTCGTCAGGGGGAAATTCAATTCGTCGTCCCTCCTTGAACACGAGAACAGAGAAACGTCAATGGCAGCAAAAATTGGGCGGTTGAATAGAAATCAAAATGAGACTTAGTTGTAAGAAATACTCCGTACTAAACTGTTATATGGTACTTCATGGTATACGTAAAAATGTCTAAACGTAGCCCTTTGTCCTCGGGGATAGGAAAGAACACTTTCGAACTGTGCATTGTTAGAACCGACTGAAACGTGGAAGGTTAAGAACCGGAACCCATTCGGCTAACTGAAAATTTCTGAAAATTTTTGAAAACGGAAAAATAGAAAATAGAAAATATGTTTATTAGTACAATTTTTCATTTTAAAAATTGAAAATAATTTCTGAAAAACTATTTTTAAATGAAAAACAGAATCATCTATCATCCTTCCAAAGTTTCACCTTTATAACCAATTGAGCTACCCATGCAGGCATCTATAATATATTTAGTTATATGTCACTATAACCACATTACTACGAGTCTACGATTACATTCATTATCATCTTATTTTACGTATCACTATCTTCTATCTTTTTTCTTACTTTCTTATTTAAACATAATTTATTTGCTTACACTTTAAAGTTAGACATTATTTATATTATTAAAATTAGAATTAAACTCTATTAATGTTTTAATTTTGATTGAACTCAGTAGTTATTGTTAGAATATTTTTAATTATGTTACATCGTAATACAAGTTCGGTCCCAGATATTGGATATTGAAATTTTCACTATATTAAGAATTCAAAGTAAAAAGTTATTAAGAAGGAAAATATTCATTACATGTCTTCAAATGAATATAAAAAATATTTTAAATATTTACTCAAAAAATAATATTATCAAACTAAATTTTAGGTGAACTTAAGTACGTTATTGGTTCGGAATATATTTTTAGTTATTATGTTATATACAAGATATAATTCTATTCAGTTATAAAAATATAAAAATTTACATATATTAGACTTAAAAGTAAAAAAAAAAAAAAATTAAATTTATTTCATTTAAGCCAAACATATTGCAGAAAATATTTATATAAGATCTAAATATTTTATAAATTGTAGTGTAAATATATTTGCACATTGAACATCTTTATTATTGGCTTAGATTGTTTCAAAGTAGTCCTGGATTAGTGCTGGATAGTCACGCGTCCTGGAGTAGTTGACTGGATCAGCCGCAGAAAGTAATCCAGGAGGTATGAAACTTCTTCAGAAAAAAGTATTCGGTTCAAGACCCTATCAATAGGGTAGATCTAAATCAAATGGAGCAGCCGAATTCCAAGGAAGGGAAGAGGTGCAGTTTTGAGGACAAAACCATTCTTTACAACCTAATATATACTGCTACCTTAATTAGCATTCAATTAATTGCGCACTCCTTTCACCAAAGCCTTACTCTGAAATATCTTGTGCATCCTATACCGAAAATATATCCTGTACTGTTTGTGTTTGTGAAGAAGGATCTTGCAATCAGATCATGAAGCGATGAAAAACGCTACCACATTCGGATCCACTGGAGTAGGTTCTGGAAGTAGTTATAGGTTATACTGTAGAGTGTAATTAAACTATCCTCTTGTAAACTCAGTTTTCATTATAGTGGATTTGGTTGATGTGAGTGGCCCGCAGACGTAGGAGTGAGGCTCCGAACTGCGTAACATATGCATGGTGCATGCTTGTTCTTTTACTGCCATTTATTTCTATGTTCTCTGTTATATCGGAATGTTTTCAATCTAGCCTAGCTTTATAATTGAAATAAATTAATGTTTTTAAAGGCTATATCCTTGCATTCAAGACTCCGTGCTTTTTCAATTGGATCAGAGCTCGGGGAACTTAAATTACTAGTCTAACCGATTTTGGCCTATCACTGTGTTTTTTTGAACTCAAACTTAGCATTCTGTCTCTATTTTTGTTTGCTAGTTTAGCTTGTTGCTCACTGTGCATTGAGTCTTACAGAATGGAACGACATAGAGCACCTCATGAGCTAACAGGTGAACAAC
>VALG01006188.1:0-19366 GCA_009835305.1 Ipomoea purpurea
GTCAAACTACAGATACCTATAAAAGAATTCACAGGCTCGTTTTTGTATGGTCTTCATAAAAATTTCCTAAAGTTGTCAAAACCAGGATGGATATTTTCTAAATTCTGTCAATGGCCTAGCACTTATAAATATTATGTAAAGGCTCCCTCAACTAATTCCCTCCGTTTTCTTTCCAGCCATTACAGATTCCAAGGTCGTACCAATGGATTAGATGTCAACGCCGTCAGCAGATGGCAACTTTAACTGGAATTAGGAAAACATGGAGCTGCGGCGTGAGAGGGCGGTTTCTCATGAAATGGGGTGAGGTGAATGCGCCACCCTACCGGCGCGTTTCGTTGTCGCAGTCTTCGTCGAGGTTTACCCTCCTCCGCCATGGGTCTTCCGTTGGATTTCGGCTTTCGTTCACAACCACCCCAACGTTACATCTTCATGATGCCTCATAGGTCAAATACAATCCATACATCCTTCTTCTTTAAGTTGCCAATTTTTTTTAATACTCCATAATTTTAAAGAATATAATGTTTCCTATTTGAATCTGAAGTTTATTAATTTTGGATGCTTCTACAGTCTAACTTATGTGCCTTTTTTGAATTAAACTTAGTTTTGTATTTTACTTGATAATTAGTTGCTTTAATTTATCTCAACTAATTATTAATATTTGTGTGTAATTATATTATGAATAATTTATGTAGAATGGTTCATGCAGTCCTATTGGTGTAAATAATATTGTGCGTGGGTGATTGGAGGGTCGTCCAAGAGCTGCCAATCTCAACGGTTTTTATGTTTACCTGTCGAGAAATTCGTTGGTATGCCTTACTCAGTACTGGCCCAGGTTACGCCTTAACTTTAATTTGGTTTCACTTCTTCAATTCCTTAACATAAAGACATTAAATTGTTCAATAGACCTTATGTGTTTTAATTTGGTATTAGCCATCTATGATTGCAATTTAGATCAGCGTTGATATTTTCCGGTGAGCGGGGGTGGGGTGATTATGCAACAACGTCCATATATGATACTACTATAAGTTGTAATAGGAAGTCTATTATAATAAGGTTATTTCAAAAAGATATGATATTTACTTTCAATATTCTTTTTCTCATCATAATTTATAAATAATTCTTTTTTCTGGTTGGTTTATTTTTTTTATTTTTACATTAATATTTACTTTCTTTTTTTTAATACTTGGATTTGGTTTAATTAATCCAACCATTATTCCAATTATATCTATATATCACAAAAAAAACACTACTTGCAAACCCTTTAAACATAGCTCAGATTGTTTTAAACCAAAAATCAGATTCCTCTAACTTAGATTTCAACTTTCTTTGGTTGGAGAGAGGCTCATTTATTGGTTTTACTATTACTCCTATAGCCTTGCAATTCCCACGTTACATACTCAAAAACGTATTTTTACTATACTCTTAACTTTTATTTCTACACAGTTCATTTTTTTTAAAAGTAACCAAGTATAGTTATTGATGAATAAGATGAGCAAGTAATTGAAGGGTAAGACTCACAACCCGGAGGCGAAGAGGTTGCTAAACAGGATACAGTAAAAACCTGAATAACTCGGTTTCGCAGTACCAACTTAATAAAATGAATCGTGAAAACATTTAACGACTAAGTAAAGTTGAACAAACATCTAAACAAACCCAATTACGACCACATGCAATAAATCAATTTCGCATATGAAAGTATGAATGTACAGTGTATGGAATTATGAACCACGAGCTCTACATTATGAACTTACAATTATGTACATAAACGTCATATTCGAAGCAGTCTGAAATTAAAAAAAAAAAAAAAAAAATGAAGATAACGATGCCCTAACGGCAATCATTACCGTGTCAGCATGCTGGACAGGGCTCCATGCTACGATTGGTTCTATACCCCATCAACATTGTTAATCTATTTTGTCTTTTAAAATAATAATAATTATAAACATATTTAAATAAACTATCGCATTTTTTCATTTTGAAAATTAAGATATCATATATTTGATTATTCCAAGTACTGAGAGTACCATAAAACCAAACTTATAGTTATTTCTGAGGTTCCTTTAGTCACCTTATTTTATCAATAAGATTCTTTTTTCTCGACTTTAGTTTCTTTATAGGTTTTATTTATCTATTTAACAACAAGGACTCCATGGCCCAATGGATAAGGCGCTGGTCTACGAAACCAGAGATTCTGGGTTCGATCCCCAGTGGAGTCGGTTCGCTTGTTTTTGCTGCGAATTTATGCTTCAGCGCCGGCCGTAGTGAGTAGTCAATTTTAAAGCCCACATCCGTTTTAAGTGTGGTCCGTCGTGGAAAGTGGAAACCCAATACAAATATCTACCAAATTTTATTTTATAAAAAAATGAATAAAATGTAAATTAAATGCACAAAATAATTAACACATTCAAAATATTCGAATATTTTCCTTAATTGAGATAGTGTGTCATCCTCTCGGATAAGTAATTAGTCTAAGGTGAACCTAACCACTTGGGATGAGGTTGAATGTTGGACCGCTCATCTCTAACACATCATCTATTCCTCAACTTTCTTATTGTACATGAAGTTGATGACCCAAGAAGGTAATAAAAGATAACCATTCACCGATCGCTTCTCCCATAGACTATAAAAGAATACATTGCACCTGTTATAAAATAAGAGAGAACTACATATAACAACAAGAAAAGATTGAGAGAGAATATATTATAACAGTGCCGACATATTTTTCAAGGAATTAATACAAATAATTTTTAATATTATAATTAATTGCAAATAAAACTATGTTATTATAATTGGTTGCATACTTGCATTGAACTTTTACATTGAGCTTTCTTTCTTTCTTGTACATTTACAAATAACTTTTGATTTTACCATTTTCTTCTTAATTTTGCTTACACCATTTCAATTCTAAGGATTTATTATTATTATTATTATTATTATTATTATTATTATTATTATTATTATTTAATTCATGATTTTTTATAGTGTTAGTATATATAAATCTTTTAGCTCAAATCTTGTGGTGGTTAAAAACAAATTTGATATTTTTTTCCTTTTATTTTTTTGAGTTTTAACAAAACGAAGTAATTTATTATTCAACTACATATAATTATATTTGATAGTGTAATCGTTGAATGTTGGATACAATTGAGGTTGGTTTCATCAATTATTTAAAATATTATACAAATACTTTGTTAGAATAAAATATGATAAATATATATAAAATTTTAAACAAATTAACAATCTAATTACCAATTGTACGTGAAACTTTTGTAGTTTTTTATTTATTATGATAATGTAATTATATAATTACTTTTTAACATTGAACATTTATTTAGTTGCGCAACACATTTTATTTAACTAGTTTATAGATAAATGTTGATGCAATTAATTGACTCAGGTGGTCCAAATTAAATGATGAAGACAAATAGCTTGTAGTGAGATTCTTCGGATTGATGTTTGTGTATCACAAGTTGTGTAATGAATAGAACATAATGATCTTTGATGTGCACTACAAAGTTTGTAGCAATATAACTATATAACATGATCTTGTGTCTAGTGACGTACACCAAATTGCTCTCCCATATGGGAGGTTGTTGGTTTGAGCCTCAGGCGATGTTAACTCTTTGCGCTGGGAGATTGTGGGTTCGAGCCTCAAGCGATATTAACTCTTTGCGTTTCAGTAGGTTGAGAAAATAGTTATAAACAAATATTGCATTTTAACATGGTCACAAAGTCCTAGAGACGAGGCAAGCCTTAAGACAGAGCCTAGGCGGCTAGTGATTACCCGTTCGAGGCCAACCCCGAAGGTCCCTTGAGCCTTGTTTGGGCCTTGCTTTCGGTTCTCCATGACGCCGGTTCAGTCGTTACTTTCGATTCTCCATACCACCGGTTCAGTCCATCATAGTTTGTACCCGGTTTGAGCGATTCCCGCTCTTGGGCATTTACTTCGTGAGCCACACAAGCTTTGAGCTATTCTTTTGGACCAATAATCTTATATATCCATCAAATGTAAATATGGTAAATACTACTTTTACTCTCAAACTTTTACTCTATATCACAATATTTTGATGTTAATATATATTTATTGATCGAAACTTACATTATAAAATAACTAATCATCAATTATTACATGAAATAAAAGTAGAGGAGTTGAAATATGGAGTACATAGAACTCATGTCAATAATTGCACGTTGGTAGTCGTATTCGGCGACGCAGCATGGAGGGCCACACTCTCTGTCGACGCTCATCTTCAATGCACAAAAAGTCATGGGCAGATAGATACATTAAGAAATGCTCCATAGCTCTCTAAGCTTCAATTCTCCAACACAAAATATCTCAAGTTTTACATAAAGAAATGAAACAACGGATTCGTATACAAACAAGAGGTCCATCTTACTGTCCTCAAAACTTCTGTCTTCTTCGCCGGTGATGGATTCGCCGCCTACAGCTCCGACGGCCAGCTCCTTCTCCGAGCCGACTCCTATGGCCCCGACAAACGCCACCAGGGCGAACTCGTTCTCATGGACGCCGCCGGAAAATGCCTCCTCACCCTCGCCGAAAGGGTTTTGCAAAGTTTAGGAGAAAATTGCATACTATGTGTTTGCAGAATTGCATCACTTAAATATTAATTAATCCGAACAACAGTCAATAAATAACGTTAAATCTGGTTTTGTATAATATTTTATTTAAATTAATGAATCTTTTCCTTGTCTTGCTTGGACCAGTGGCCGAGTCTTCACCAGAGGTGGGAAGGGTTTTCAGGCGAGGGAACGGAGGGTCAGAAGCCAATCTTCAGCGTGCGGTGGTCGTCGATAATCGGACGGTCGAGCGTGACGGTGGAGGTGTACGACGATCCGGCGGAGGAGTACAAGATCGAAGGGTGCTTCGCGCAACGTAACTGCACGATCTTCAACGCCGCCGCCGGCGAGGAACCGGTGGCGGAGATTCGACGGAAAGTGGATCCCTCCGCCAATGTGGTGCTGGGGAGAGAGGTGTTCTCGCTGTCGTTGAAGCCGGGGTTCGATGGGGCCTTCGCCATGGGGCTCGTCCTCGTGCTGGACCAGATCCACACCGATGATCATTACTTAACCAATAAAGGAGATGATAGTCGAGTCGGTGCGGAGCCCATTTCTGACGATTAGTCATATATTTTACTTCAAATATGGAGAAAATAATAAAAAAAAATTCTCGGCTGTAAAACTACATTATCCATTTTATCTATTGGGATCCTGATCAACAAAATATTTAGGAGAATGTAAATCACTGCTACTGGTTCTATTACATTTTTTTTTACATTTTTTTTTTTTTTGAATGCTATGCTACTGGTTCTATTACATTGTAGTATCTGTTCATATACTTTCTCAACCTACTGAAACACAAAGAAGGTTCTATTACATTGTAGTATCTGTTCATATACTTTCTCAACCTACTGAAAACACAAAGAACCAATAACGCCTCCACTGAGGCTCGAACTCACAATCTTCCAAATGGAAGTTCAACCCGGTACCATTAGACCACAGTGATTCAATACTAATTACAAAGAATTTGCCCAAATTATCTATGTGATATAACTCCTAAATATGTGTGAAATGAGTGATGATTTTATAAATTTTGTCAAGGATGTTTGGTATAATATAACTCTTAAATGTGTGTGAAATGAAGAACACCTTTATAAATTTGGTTTCTCAGTTGTTGACTTTTTAGGGTTGTGTGTTTGGATGACAGGGTGAAAAGTCAGAGGAAAGAAAACACAAACTAGATATTTTTTATATGTTGACTTGTTTGAAAATTTAATATAGGCCCTGTTTTGGTAAAATGACTATTAGCTGATAGTTGTTAGTTGTTAGTTGATTGTGTTAATGAGAGAGTATAAATAGTTGATAACATTAGCTGATTGTAGAAAAGTGTTTGGTAAAATAGATGTTAGCTGATAGCTGTTTGGTATAATTTCTTTTCTCAAAAAGCTAATTGAAAAAGTTGCTTGGAGTAGCATTTTGAATTTTAACCATTTGGAGTTGCAAAAAGCTAATTAACCAAATATTTACATTGATATTTTAACTAAATCAAACAATTAATAGTGGTCAAATAAGCCAAAATTGGTCTATGCCATTTTTTTTTACCAAAAAGAGCCTAAAGTATATATGGTTGAAAATTCAAACAAACAACTGCCCTTTTTACTGGAAATTGCTCTGAAAACCTTTGCAATTACAGATATGTCAACCAAAAACAATATATAGATGAAGCACAGCAATGGCAATGGAAGCCGCGGTTAGAGCCATGCAAGCATACAACGCAGTTGCAGAAGAATGAGACTGGGTAGAACCCGCCCGGTGGCGACGAATTAGAACTGGACGGCCCACCGGCCGGAGAAGGAGGGTTAGCTCCGGCCGGAGGCCCACCGCTGCCGCCTGAAACTGTTACGGCCAGTTTCTGTCCGAGCTTACAGTGGGTTCCGATGGTGCAAATGTAGTAGTGGTCGCCGGCGGAGTTGAGCGTCACGTGCGCGGGTCCGTCGGTTAAGGAAGCTCCGATGGCGTTGTCGGTGGTGCATGCGTCGAATGAGTCCTTTGCTACTTCCAGTACGTCGTGTCTGCCGGTGATAAAGTTGAACACTAGGAATATGCAAAAATAAACAACACAAATGAAAGGAGAATAGTAAAATGCAAAGACAAATTGCAATCCCTACATTCATCATCCTCAATCCTTAGTACATAATACATGTTACAATATATATAATTACAAACTGCAACGAAAAATATAAATAATTTTATTATAACGGTCATATATCCATTTATGTTTTACGTTACTTTTTGTAATTATATATATTATACATGTATTATGTACCAAGAATTTAGGAACCGGTCACTAGAATACAACAAATTTTCAACAAAATTTCACCATATTTCAACAAAAACACCAATAAAACAGTCATCGGGTATCATTTGGTTGTCTTCTCCAGTGAATTGAAGGAGCTGACCAACTAGTTTCGTATGTGCCTTCTCCTTCATTTGGTTGCTTTCTCCAAAACGATCAAAGAAGGTGACAAACTAAGACTCTGGCAAAGCTTATTTAGGAAGCTATAATTTATTTTAAGTTATTAATAAGCTATGAGCTCTGTTTGGTAATGTTCTCAAAATAAATATAGTAGTTTAAAATAAGAGCTTATTTTGAAAAACTATAGGTAGCGTTTCAAAAATAAGTTAAGAGTTTTCTAACTTTTTCCATCTTTATCCTTATTATTTTAAATAAATGACATTTTTTACCATTCCCAATTAAAATCATTTTGGTCTTTTTTCTTTCTCCTATATTTTTATTCATGCTATATATTCCCCAACTCATCACCCCACCCAGCAACTCTTTAAAATTCTAACTTTAATCATCCATTCATAAAATAAATGACATCATTTACCATTACAAATTAAAAACTTTTTTCTTTTGTTTTAATTTAATATATATCTCATATATATTATAAAAACAAACACTTTTTTAATCTAAATTCAATATATCTCATATTTAGTCTTTTTTTCTTTTTTTACATTTATCAGATTATCAAAAAAATAATTTTACCAAACACTCTTAAACATAATCAGCTAGTTAACAACTCTCCAATTTTCAGCTTCTAGCTTATAGTTTTGCCAAACATAACCTAAAATACAATTATTTATTAGTAATATAGATTAACCAACAAAAAAAAAAAAAAAAAAAAAAAAAGTCTAAAAGTAGAATCTCAATGATAAAAATAAATCTTAAAAAACGAACTAATTCAATTTGATAATGCAATTGTTCATTAAAAATGTGTGAAGTAAATGAATTATGTTTAGTTTACCTAAGATGTCTCCAACTTCGAATGTATCGGCGGAAGTCCAATTTGAATACGCAGCGGCGCCGCCGGGAGGTACTATCCAACCAATGGTGTCTCCGACGGCATGCACCGTTTGGGCTTCCCCATAATTCAGCACACTTGCCATTGCCAAAGCTCCAAAAACAACAATGAACATAACTTTGTGCATCGCTTTTGTTTTTCTGTAATTTTCCTCTGCTTTAGATTTTTCTTTTTGTAATGCAAGAGTTTGACTTGGAGTTTCGTGCAGGAAATTATAGATGAAGATCTTTTCCTTTGTTGCAGAGATCAAGAATATAACTTGATTTGGGGAACCTTACATATATACAATTAATTGATAACAAACAAAATGGTAAGAAATTAATACAAATATATATAATTGTAATTTGTGGCACGATTCATTATTGGGATAGGGTCCACC
The DNA here is from genome assembly GCA_009835305.1 of Ipomoea purpurea. Lineage (NCBI taxonomy): Eukaryota > Viridiplantae > Streptophyta > Magnoliopsida > Solanales > Convolvulaceae > Ipomoea > Ipomoea purpurea. Next base: position 8,263 of record VALG01006188.1, read on the forward strand.
TAAAATGCTAAAAATAAGACTCTGTTTGGTAGAGCTTATAATCAATTTTAAACTATAAATAAGTTATAAATTCTGTTTGGTTAAACATAAAGAGATTAAAATACTAGCTAATTTTGAAACGCTACCTAAGTAGTGTTTAAGCTATTGGCTTTATAACTTTTTTTTTAATCTTTATTAATTTACTAAAATGACACCATCTATCCTTCATTAATCAAAATCCTAATATCATAGTTTGTTCTGTAATGTCCTTTTACATCATCATCTAATTCAACAATTAACTGTACCAAGCACTTTAATTTCAATTAGTTAGCTTATTAGCTATTAGTTTTTAATTTTCAACTAACTTTTCAGCTAGACGTGCCAAACATAGTCTAAAAATATTGTAATACGGAGTGTAATTTAGGGATAAAGTACAAAAAATCACTGAACTATTTGGGAAACAGCAATTAAGTCATCGAACTCAAATAACTCACAAATAAACCATTGAACCTGGAAAAAGAAAAAAGAAAAAAGAAGCAAATATGCCATTGAACTCATGAAAAAAGACCAATTAACATTTTTAAGAGGTTAACTTTAGATTTTTGTTGAATGAATTGCCAAATGGTTATTTTATTTATGTTTCTTTTATTGTAATCCACTTACATAGTAATATATTTTAAAGTAATTATAATCAAAATAGTTTTGTTTTGTCGAGATTTGATTTAGGCTCTGTTTGGCAAGCCTAGCTGAAAAACTATAAGCTAGGAGCTGAAAGCTGAAAAGGAGCTGAAAACTAAAAAGCTATAAGTAGGAATGTCAATTGTACCCGCACCCGACGGGGAACCCGATTCTCCACCCCCTACGGGGACTGGGGGGGACAAAAAATAGGGATCGGGGATGGGGATGGGACAATTTTGAATTCCCCGACGGGATGGGGAGTACTCTCCCCGCCCCCCCCGCCCCCGATATATATATATATATATATATGTGTGTGTGTGTGTGTGTGTGTGTGTGTGTGTGTGTGTGTGTGTGTGTGTGTGTGTGGCCACAACACACACATATGTATTACTTTGTATACAATATATAATTTTAGAAGCATTCTTGTCATTGTATGGGACAATTTTGAATTCCCGACGGGATGGGGAGTACTCTCCCCGCCCCGCCCGCCCCCCGATATATATATATATATATATATATATATATATATATATATATATATATATATATATATATATATATATATGTGTGTGTGTGTGTGTGTGTGTGTGTGTGTGTGTGTGTGTGTGTTGTGGCCACACAACACACATATGTATTACTTTGTATACAATATATAATTTTAGAAGCATTCTTGTCATTGTATGTCATGCTTAAGAAATGCATATTTAAATAACATGTTTAATTGTAAAATATTAAATAATACTTTAGGTTGGGATGAATATATATGCGTTATTTATTTAAATATTTTTATTTTTTATTTTTTATTTTTTTATAATATATTAATGGGGTGGGGATTCCCCATCCCCGAATAATCCCCGTGGGGATGGGGATGGGGGGAGTTTTCCCTTCCCCGACGGGGATGGGGAATGAGAAAAATGTCGGGGGCGGGATGGGGGATATGTCCCCCCGCCCCCACCCGCCCCCTGTTGACATCCCTAGCTATAAGCTCGGAGCTGAAAACTGCAGCTGTTATGATTGAAAGTGTTTGGTAAAATTAGTTTTTTGATAAGCTGATAAATTTAAAAAGACTAAAAAGGACATCTTCATAAAATTTAAATTAGTTTGTTTACATATTAAAATTTAACATTTTTATTTTAAAAAAAATAACATTTTGAAATAAAACTATTAGCATAATCATGATCTAGCATCTCATAATGAAGTATCAATATTGTTGCAAATCTCCTTTGCGGTGAAAGTTGCGGATAAATGAGAAGAGAAATAATTTTTAATTGGGAAGGGTAAATTATATTATTTTTTAAAATAATAAGGATAAAGATGAATAATAATAATATAATAATAATAATATAATAAATAATATATAATAATAATAATAATAATAATAATAATAATTGCGGTGAAAGTTGCGGATAAAAGAGAGAGAAAATGGGTTTAATTGAGAAGAGTAAATTATGTAATTTCTTTAAATAATAAGGATAAAGATGAAAAAAAAGTTAGGAAGCTAGGAGCTTATTTTGAAACGCTACCTTAGGTAGCGTTCCAAAATAAGCTCTTATTTTAAGCTAGGAGCTTATTTTGGGAACATTACCAAACAGAGCTTATAACTTATTAGTCTCTTAAAATAAGCTATAAGCTCCTAAATAAGCTCTACCAAACAGAGTCTTAGTTATTTATTTATTATTATTTTTTCACTGAATCTTTTATTTAAAAAATAATAATAAATAAATAAATTAGATCTAGATGAGACAAACCTATTTTGATTATAATTACTTTAAAATATACAACTATGTATGTAGATTTTAATAAATAAAAAATGTAAATAAAATAAATATTTGACAATTCATTCAGCAAAACCGTTAACTTGTTAAAAATGTTAATTTTATTTTTTTTCGGATTCAATGATTATTTGGAGTTTATTTGAGTTTGTGGCTTAATTGTTATTTTCCAAATAGTTCAGTGACTTATTGTACTTTATCCCTATAATTTATAAAAAAAAATTAATTACTTATGATTATTATTTATTAACATATACAGAGTATTATTTTAATGAAAAACACTCTTTATTTTCATAACCTTGAGATGCAATTTTCGATTGGGAAGGAGCAATTGAGAAGAGAGAATTGAGGCTTCGTTTTTGTATAATTTGTATTTTGTTTTCGACTATTTCATGTATTTATTTTTTCTGATTATTAAAAAATATTCTCCGGCAAAAAATAAAAATAAAAATTTATATTGGGAGTGGTGAGGGTGGAGGGTGACTAGAGTAAGGATCTTTAGATGATAAAAAAATATCATTGTATTTTTCTCTACTTTTAGAGTTCCTGATCATTCCCAAACGGCCAAACCAATTAGAATATAAGGTTCTCAGTTTTACATAGACTGCAATTCTCATTTGATTTTATATCGTAATTAATAAAAAAATAATAATAAACGTAAATAAAATAAACATTTGGCAATCCAATCAGCAAAAACCTTGAGTTAACTTGTAAAAAATGTTAATTGCTCTTTTTTCAGGGTTCAATGGCTTATTTGTTCTTTTTTTCCGAGTTCAATGACTTATTTGAGAGTTATTTGAGTTCGATGACTTAATTGCTATTTCTCAAATAGTTCAGTGACTTATTTGTTCTTTATCCCTTAATTTATATCGTAGTTAACATATTCTATATCATACTTAACATAGCTTTTATAGTGATTACTTTATATTTAACCATCGTCATTGGAATAATAATTGGTATATTTCCTGATTGGACAATATTGATCATTAAATTTCAATTACTTTTACTTTTGCGATTCAAACGCCGCATGAATAAAAGAAAGGGGAATAGAATTGAAGATGGAATGAATGTTTAGCTGTTAGTAACTTAGTATTTTAACTCACGTACAAATTAGGCAATAAACATTTGTACAATCCAAACAGAATGGAAATAAGAGTGATGAGCTGATTAATTTGCCGCCGTGATTAAGTCACGACCATAAAAATACAAGTACTGTTGCCACCACACATATCACATTAACTAATGGCTGATACCATCCTTGGGGTCTCCAGTAGCCCTGCAAAACCACAAATTATCAATTAATCATATCGACACCTTAGGGTTAGGGACGGGATTATCCATCCATGGTAAATAATAATGTCACGTCTTGAATGATAACGACATTGTTTGATATTCAGAAATCACATTGCGTTAGCATAGCATAACAATGCTTGTTTTAATTAAACAGTTGGATTTCTCTTATCCGTACCAGTTCTGGGTTAGTTGTTCTATGCCCGAGAAAGGCCCCTGAAAGGGCCGTTCCCAGTCTGTCCCTTGGCGACCCACTCTCGGCCGCAGTAGCAGCTCGAGTAGTTCGCCGAACAGCCAACAGGTTTGGGACTGAGACCCGTGCCCAGCCTTTAGAGCCAATCCGATCGACCTCCAAAAACATTTTAAAGAATTGACAGAAAGAAAGAGTTGGTTTGACACATGACGTATAGAAAGAAAGAGTAATACCTTTGAAGCAGAAGATGGAACAAGACCCCTTAATCCAATGTTATATGCGATACTCCCATCCTGTTTGAACAATCCAAAGTTTCTCTCAGAAGTTGGCCCCGGCTTCAAATTCTCGTTAAACAAAGCGAAGATATAAGCCTTGACAGGGGTTTTGGGCTTGTAAGGAGTCCCCTTCTTCTTCAGCAGCCTCTTACGCAGATTATCATTGTAAGTTTTGGCGTTCTTAACGTTAGCGCCGGCTTCATTCTGGTCTCCGTTTGAAGCCCACCCAGTCTCCGACACAATGACCTCCATTCTATGGTAACCCACCTTCTCCAGAGCCACATAGGAAGCATCAACCATGGCGTCGAACATGTTGTCGTAATGCAGCTTAGTCTTGGCGTCGTCGATGCCGGGATTGGACTTGAAGAGCGCGTAGTTGAGATCGATATGGGACGGGTCGCTCTTGTAGGCGAGGAACGGGTAAGCGTTTATGTAGAAGGGGGAGTGGATCTGGGAGAAGAATTGGAGGAGGGGCTTCATGAAGGGGAGGACGGTGTCCTTGAACGCGCCGGCGGACGGCGGGTAGGTGATGCCGAACACGGCCTCCGAGTGCGGGCTGGAGACCTGGATTGTTCTGGATAGGTTGAGCTGTTGGAGAGCGGAGTGGACGTTTTTCACCGCCGGGAGTAGAACCTCCCATTGTTCAACGTTGTCGCCGCCGAGGATCTCGTTTCCGACCGCGATTCCTCGGATTTTGGTGTCCGGGAGGAATGGGGTCACGTTGTCTTTCAGCCATTGGACGGCCCGGTCCTGATTCACGCTTATGTCTCGCAGGAATTCATTCCCGAGACCCACTATGATTTCGATTCCGGATCCCTTAAACGCCGTCAACACTGCATGGTCGGCGTCGTAGATTCTGATGTTCTTGATCTTGTTCGCTGTTAGGAGTGTCACAACGCTTTCTGGAGCTGGGATATTGTCCGCTATTCTCCCGTAGTTTACTCCATATGTTCCGGAGAATGCATCCACTGCAAATTCAAAACAAGCTCGAGAATTAGTCTGGAATAAGCTGGAAACCTCAAAACGAAAAAAAACTAATAAAAAATGGAAGCTAAGCTAGAAACCAAGAATAAATGCAGCATTATTATGTACCATTAGAGCAGGAAACAGTGATGAGGAAGAAGAAAGTTATCCAGAGGAATAAAGATGATGATGAAGACATATTGTATTATTGTCTTGAAAGGGTAAAGATCGAACACAACAGATTTGGAAGGTTAGTTAATTGCGGTGTTAACAACAGTATTAATAATTGCACGAGCGTTCCATTATTAGAAGCTAGTGGGGACTTCCATGAAGAAGAACAAAGAAAAAGATTCCAAACCTTTGTCCAGAAACGAAGGGAAAACCAGTTTGGTTTCCTCAAGACACAAAAATGTCGGGGGAGACGTTTTGGATTAGATTCCAACCTTTTCAAGGTGACATTCGTTAGATTAACTTAAAAGTAAACCTTTTTTCAATGTTTTGTCTCGATCGCAAACCTTTTCAATGTTGCGTCTCCATCTCTCATCATTCTGAAATCTCCCTGGAATATTTCCTGGATTCCTGCTATGATTTCCCAGAAAGGAGAAGTTTTTGAAGATTGAAATGTTAAATGCTTGCTTTCAATACACTCCAATTAGATTCCCAAAGCCTATTCTGCCATGAAATTCTCTTATCCCCATGAACTCTACACCCCAACCCGACAGAATAGCGAAAGGATAAATCACAATGACTGAACATCCATTACATAAGAGAACACACCTAATTCATATGCAAATATTGCAAGTCAGTATATCTACTACAAACACATAAGTTTAAATAGCTGGCTATGGCAGAAACATAGAAAGTCCTATAAAGGTAATATCCTAACAAGTAACAACGAAGCCTACCACTGATAAGTCTCGTTAATATTACAGTAATCAAAAGGATTATAAAGGATGAACAATACAATGCAGATGAGACTGGACACAATCTAGATAAACATGTTGTGTTTAGCAGCTAATTGGTGCAGGAGAGGGATGGTGTGGGGTATTCGCGAACCCCTGGACCAACCCATTCATACTATTTCCGGCCTTCTCTTCCTGCAACTTCAATTCGCTATCGTTTTCCTGGATTTCCTTCGTTTCATCTTCCACTGCAGCAGAACTCTCCTTCTCTGGGGCTTCTCCAGATCCCGGTTTCCCTTCAGCTTTACCTTCTGCACTTGAAACTTGTTCAGCGTTATTCCCATCTTTAGTACCAGCTTTTCCCTCGACCTCAACCTCTGATGCATTTTCCTTTTCACCATCTTGCAGATTATTATCTTCAGTTTCACCTTGACTCTGTGCGGTTACATTTCCTTTCTCCACGCCCTCATGTTCAGCGGATTCAACATTTGGAGTTTCGACTTCTTTCACACCCTCTTCGTTCGAAGCTGCCAGACTTTTCTTCTCCACGCTCTCAGTTTCACCGGTTTCCTGCTGGCTATCCTTTCTTCCAGATGGCATTCTACGTCGTTTCTTGGGCATCTCGGTCTCTAGAGTGGAGGGATTGGCCTTGACCTTTCCACTGATCCTTGCAGATCTTCTTGGAGTATCACCAGTACCCCAATCAAAGCTGGATGGTGCAGGATTACCAGGGTGTGATTTCAGATACTGGCTTAACTGTCTCTTGCTAGTGATCTCTTCCCCAGTGGGAGCAATAAACACAACCTTGCCTCCACTATGCATTAACTGCACATAAACACACAAGAAAAGGATTGCTGAACTAGCTTTTATATGATTCCATTTTTGTTTCTACATTGGCTTGTTTGGTAAAATAGTTAGCTTATCAGCTAATTGACGCGTTTGATTTGGTTAAAAAATCAATATAAGTGTTTGGTTAATTAACTTTTTGTAACTCCAAAATGCTAAAATTCAAAAAGCTGCTCAAAGCAATTTTTTCGATTAACTTTTTGAGAAAAGAAATTATACCAAACAACTATCAGCTAACCGCTAATTTGTCAAATACCGCTAATGTTATCAACTAGTTATACCCTCTAATTAACCCAAACAGCTAACAGCTAACCGTCATTTACCAATCAAAACCAATTAAGTTTCTAGCTTAGGTAAGACTAATCCTAATCTTAAAGTCCTAAGTTGAAACATTCTCCATTGGCTAATATCCCATTGACACCCTACTCCATAGGTTCAGAAAACTATTTTCTTCTTTCTAATTCTGGGTAGGACCAAACAACATGTGAGTATGTGACTTTCTATTCTAAAATCATTGGCTAAAAAGTCTTTGACAAGAACTTGTTTTCATAAACACCCCAAACCAAAGCAGGCAAAGCCAAGCTTAGTACTCAGTACCCTTTCTCATATCTGCACCAGATTCAGCAAATAGCCAAGAAACCAAAGGAGCCCATTTCCACCAACAAATTAAAGTATTAAAGTATATCTCCAAAAATCTTGGGGGGGTTTACCCAAAACAGAAAAATGATAGATTACCCAAACTTTGTTTCATTAAAAGGCATGATTAAACTCAGTTGTAAGTAGAAAAGCATAATAAAAATAAGATTTTTTTTACCAATTTCTTCCAAGAAGGAGGTGCAGGAAGCTCCACAGAGAGAACTCCATCTGTTCCTTGAGCCATCTTTTCTTCAGAATTCGCCATTTCCGTCTCCCCCAATCAAAGAAAAACGCAGGAGTAGCTACCAGCTCTGTTCCTCTCTCTCTCTCTCTCTATCTCTCTAAATGCTGGAAACTAGAAAGCTCTACTCACATACGTGCCACTGGTCCATTTCTTGCCGTCCTTTTTGCTTGTCCCTTTTCTAGGCTACACGACAGTGACTAAACCAGACTGGTGCCCTTAAGAGTTAAGATAATCTTCAACCTTACCCTAATCTTCAACGCTGTTTCTTAAAACAGGAATATTAAGATAAAAATTTTGTGACATAAAACGTGGAGAATAAGGTTATCCAGTTTATTGGATAAAGACGAGAGATCGGAGCGCGTGAAAGAAGCCAAGTGTCGAGCCGTGATGAAGGAGATTAAAAGGCGATCCTCGTGGAGCGCGCGAGTCGGCGTCATTCAGAAGATCTTGAAGCCGCCGCCTCTTTCACGTGTCGTGTCATGACGAGATTGAATGAGGAGAGTTGAAGAGGACAATATCTTTGGATTTTAAACTGTTATTCACTGGATTGGAATGGGTTTCAGGTCCGATCCGGGCTTCGAACGTGCTAGAATTTCTATGCGGGATCACCGGTTTCACGTGATAAGATTTGAACTTGGATTATTTGCATTTACCCAAAAATAAAAAATAAAAAATAATTTGAACTTGAAACTTGGAAGGAGTGGGAAATGGGCCGGACCGATTTGCCCAGTCCAATGCAACACTTACTGGATCGTATCGACCAACTCGTAATCATTAAATTTCTGGATAATTGAATAAAGTTTTTAATTAATAAACTCAAAAATAATTAAATTTCTTAAGTAACTCTATTCACGGATTGTTCGGTGTTGAAGTCCTATTTCTCCAGAGTTAATCTACATCCTAGATCGTATATTGGTTTTATTGTCTGCGAGTGTCAGGCCATTATGGCTCAATTTATTAATGTTATTTACGTTTTATTTCTAGGCGTTTAAATACTATTACTCATATTTTAACGGCAAATTATGCCCTGGACCCGTGTCCACAATGAATTGTGGACACGGGCCCAAAACGACGTCGTTTTGGAAAAAAATGCGTCATTTAGTTAAAAAAATAAAATTCGCGCGTGTTTTGCCGTTAACGGCGTTATTTTTTTTTTGAATTATTGAATGCTACAGTTATGCAGTTATGAATGTACTATATGAATTAATGAATTAATGACACAAAGTTCTAACATTATGAACTTACAATTAATGAATATTTTATAGTGATAAAATTATGACCATGGAGCTTTAAAATTGTGAATATAGAGCTTCGAAGATTAGAATGACACAGTTATGGAGTTATGAATGTACAGTTATAGAGTACAGTGGAATGTACAGTTATTTGATCGAATTATGAACAAATAGCTCTGACATTATGAACTTGCAATTATGAACATATAGTGATAAAATTATGAACATAGAGCTCTAAAATTGTGAACATAGAGCTTCGAAAATTATGAATGTACAGTTATGGAGTTATGAATGTACAGTTATAGAGTTATGAATGTACAGTTATGGAGTTATGAATGTATAATTATTAACATATAGTAATAAAATTATGAACATATACTCCTATAACAAACAGTTTGAAATTAAAAAAAAAAAAAAAAAAAAAAAAAAAAAAAAAAAAAAGGATAACAGTGCCGTTAGCACTGTTACCCGTGTCCAGCTTGCAAGCTGGACACGGATCCAGTGCATAACGATTGTATTTTAACATCTCGGGTCACTGACCAATTCTTATTATGTTATGGAATGATGTCCCTCCTGAGTTTATTGCTTCGCATATTCATTAATAATATTCGACTTTACAGCTTTCAAAAAAAAAAAAAAATTCTTAAGTAGCACGCCATATAGAATTGCAATAATCCACCCATTGCAACGATTCAAACAACCCTATATAGAACTATAAAGACAAAATATGATATACAAAATCTCATATAACTTGGAAATCGGGGAAAAAATCTCAATATTGTGATTATGATTGATAAACTTAGCTGAAAATGTATAGTTGAAAGTTTAAAAAGAACTGAAATCTGGAAAGCAATAAGTTAAGAGCTGAAAACTAAATAATTATTAAGCTAGCTGTTATGCTTGAAAGTATTTGATAAAATTAACTGTTTGATAAGTTGATAAATGTAAAAAAACAAAAAAAAACAAAAAAAAAAAACATTTTCAAAAATTAATTTGAATTAATAATCGATTTGGTCCTTCGACTATTGTGAACATTATCGATTTAATCCTTGACTATCATTCTTACCAAATTAAGTCCTAACTTTACAATAAGGTAAATACACATGGGGCAAAAATTTACCTGATATCTTCTTGATCCAGCCAAAAAAGAAGCTGTCGGAGGAGGGACGACGACACTCTTTCGCTTTGTGATCTTCTGACCTACTGTAACGCAACCGAGTGGGTTAAATATTCCGCGAGCACAGAGCTCAATGGTACTAGCTTCACCTCCCTTTCGTCGTTGCCTTCATCGTCGGTGACGGTGGCTTCGAGTTTTTTAGCTAGGAGGGGAAGAACAGCTCTTGAGGTTGTCGTAGTAGACGTAGCATGCATTGGTGTGTGAGAAAGGAAAACTTTAATATAGGGCGGGCGGGTTGGGCGCCGGAGCATAGCCCCCAATGTTCACCCCATGAAGAAGGAGAAGAGCGTGTTTGCCAATCGCGTTTTGCTGTCATCCCCGTCGGAAAAGATCTGTCAGTAGCGTTCTGCACGACCTTGTAGCATGTTGTTGGCCACGTCCAGGATCCAGAAACCGGTGGGAAACTTGAGAATCTTTTGGGCCACGTCCACATCCAGGATATCAATTATATGCCGGCCAGGGAGGAGAAAGACAAAAACTTGGGCTCAAAGCCTGTCAAAGTATCATGAGAAATAAGCCATTTCAACGTGTTATCGGATCAGGTTTTCATGCTAGAACCAGAGCACTCATGTTTCCTAACTTACATTCGTGTCAAAATTTTGGAGTCTTTATCGTTGGCACAGCCTTCAACTCTACATCTGTTTATAATATTTCAGGGGATTGTTTCTGTTAGCTCATCTCTGCTTTAAAAATCTTGCATACATTCCATGGCGCGGGTATCTTCTTCATTCTAAATTAATTATAAGCTAAGGTAATCCTGCTTTTTCAAATGACTCGTGTTTTGGAGTGCTGGGTTCCTCTTCATAGCAATGGAAAGCTGTGCATGTTTTTTTTTTTTTTACCTTAGATTTTACTTTAATGCATACTCCTATACGAATGCCTGAAACCTCCTGCTTGTGTTTGTCTTCAAATTGAGT
>VALG01006189.1:0-12439 GCA_009835305.1 Ipomoea purpurea
AAAGGCAGAAATTTTTCGCGAGGAGCACGATGGGCGCATCCTGCCAAAAAGACCACCGTGACCAAATCTGGAAAGGAGCATATGACTGACTGTGCCTAAGGAGCACAATGGCTCGACAAACAACAATGTTCCCGCGCCCCCGCTCGAAGAGGCGACCCCGACGCCTCGACGAACAAGAGCAAGGATGATCCAAATTTCGGACTGAACCGCCCTTTCGAAGGATATTTATAAGTCTAAACCACATGCCACAAAGATTCCAAAATTGCCTGAATGACATTTGATCAAGAACGGAAATAAATATTTATGGAAAGGCATGACATATAAAAACTTACCCCCAGATAATTAAGATTCCTAATCAGAGTGCAAGTTTATTTCAAAAGATTCGTTGGACTATTCAAATTGACAATTAAGGTAATATTTTAGAAACAACTAGAAAATCAAGTTGTGATAAAATATTCACTTGTCAGGCAAGTTGACAAATCAAATCAAAATTGAAGATCTACTACTGTCAACAATATCAGGCTATGAAGATTCAAATTTCAAATATCAAATTATCCCACTCCAAGGATATATTTGATTATCTATAAAAAGCCATGAAGACTTGAAGACAAAGCAGAGAATAAGTGAACGAGAGTAAAAGTGAATACAAGTGCAAAATTCAAAAGTGCTAGTGCTCAAAATATTCTAAGAGACTTAGTCTGAATAGTCTCAATCTAGTTGGAGAGAGAAATACAAACCCTTGTATTTGTAAAATTGTAGAAAGAGTATAACTGTGTGCAAAATACTCTAGTGAGTGTAGCTGTGTGCAAAACACTCGTAGGTGCTAAGTGTAGCTGTGTGCAAGACACTTAGTTGCGTTGAGTATAGCTGTGTGCGAAATACTCGAGTTGAGTGTAGCTGTGTGCGAGACCTCGGAGCAGGGTGTAGCTGTGTGCAAGACATCCGGAAGAAGTGCCTGTGTAGCACTTATTCACTATTGTAACTGTGTGTGGAAATAGTGGAATTTCTCCTAGACGTGAAAGGAGAAAAGTGGACTAGGAAGATTACGCCACTTCCGAACCACTATAATTGTCTTTCTAATTTACATACGCACTTTACATTATTTTGCTATATCTATCTATCTCATCTGACTAACCCGTTACTATTCACAGTTAATCTTAATCATCCGGGTTTAGTGTTGTGCTCAATATGCATGTGACTTCAAACTTCTCGAGCTTAAATATTGATTTATTCTAAGCAAGTTTTGACGTATTTGCATGTAACATTCGTCACACGGTCACGTGACGACGAATAATCTATTTACAATTTGAATATTGTTATTATGATTATTGATGCACCATCTCCTTTATATTAATATTATATATATTTATATGATATATATATATATATATATAATAATATATATATATATGTATTCAAGATATCTCTGTCAAACTTTACATAATCACCTTGTACCTATTTTACTTATACATGCACATTTATAATTTTACTGAAATTGGGCATAACTCTTTACTATTATATCCACTGGTGCAGTATCTAACTTAACTCTATCTTACTTTTTGTTACTTAGAGTTAAAGTTACCAGAATGAGTTATTTATATTTGAAAAAGCTTGAAGTCCTATTTACCCCCCCTCCCCCCCCCTTTATGATTTCACCACCCTGATCGGTGACCAAAATTATGTATAACAAGCAAACATTATATTGGTGATTGTATATATTATATTATGTTAGTACGTGAACACACAAAATTTGGGAAGGCGGACATGGGATTCATGTACATATGGCGCCAAGCGTCACTAAGCATATATTTGTATCGTACTATATGGTATATGATTATTCGCAAGAGTGAAATTGCTAAATAAATATAATATATTATGATATAATATATATATATATATATATATGAATATATATATTGTATACATATATTATTAAGTCGACGACTTTAGTGGAGTACATTATATATATATATATATATAATATATATTTATAATATATATATTATATATATATAGGCCACATATATATATATGTATATCATATACATGCTACAACGAAAGATAAGGACAAAGGAAAAGCAAATATATATATATATGGTATATGCACAGCAAACATACATTATGCATGCGCATATATATTATATACGTATATATGTGCACAAGAGAAATAAAGTGTGTGAGATATATGTATATAATCCATGCAAGGCATATAGGTATATTATACGAACATATATGGAGCACACAAACTGACAAACAGTGGAGCATCATTAAAGGAAATCAAAGGACACGCAAGTGTAGAAACACATTAACGTAGATGGCAGCTATATGCATTTTGCACCCACAGCTGGCAACTCGGCAAAGCAAAAAAATATATTTTATATATACACTGACACACGCGAAAAAAAAAAAAAAAACTCCAGCAGACATGTTAGAAAAAGAAGGGTAGAAAGCACCTAGTTTTGTCATATCGGAGAGATGGTCAAATGGAACGTAATCAAGTCTTAAATCTGTGAAAGAATTCCCGTGGAATTCACTGTATCCATGGCGCATCGAAGTTGCCATAGTTGCCAGCGTCCAAAGCTTGGAGAGTTCTTCCGTCTTCTCCATCGTCAAGTGCGATGAGAATAGAGAAGCGTCGAGAGTTTTAGCAGCGTAGCTGCGTCCATAGAAATGGTGAGTCCCTACGGCAATAGTGACTATGGCAGCAGCAGAGGTGTGCCTGAGCGAGTGGCCATGGAATCAAGTCCAAGGCTTGGAGAGATCTTCCCCTGCGAAGGCATCCCTATGTCGTAGGACAACGGCAATGTGGCGGAGCACATGCCGCCAATCAGTCCTCCGGCGATGATTCTACGGTGCACGAACTCCTGAAATACGCCAAAAGCAAAGTATAAGTCTTTCAATTCCAGAGCCTCTTCATGAATAGCAACTCCCATAGTGGTTCCATCTTCTTCGTCGACGAACCGACGCAACTCGCCGGAGAGCAGGCGACTATCCAATAGCTTTCCTCTCCAAATGGCGTCATTGTCGACAGCCATGCGCATCCCCGAACAGCAACGTGCCGGAGCACGCGCTCGGTATGACATCCAACCTTGTGACAACAGACGTCCAATGCGGTACGAGATCACCAGCGTAATTCCGTTTCCTTCATTGCCGAGTGCAATAAGAATGGAGGGGCGGCTGGAGCAACACCCTGCGGCAATGACTTTCCATGGAGAATGTAATTTTTCCATCATAATGGCCGGCTAGATCCAATGGTTGGGGAACACTAAAAAAATTTAATTTTCCAAAGGTTCCCACCCAATGTTTTCCAAAGCAAGAGTCGAAAACAGTGGTGGAGATTATTCTGGAAAAATTAATTTCCAGAATTCTAGACACTGTTGGTGAAGATGGTGATCCAAGCTTTCCCCTCCGACGATGGCAACGTGTCGGAGCACATGCCCGGTGAGTACCTAAGGCTTTCGTCCCCGATGATAATCCCTGGTGGCGAGAAGTTAAAAACAGTGGTGGAAAACAACCCAGGAAATCAATTCCTAGGAAGCTCCAGTCCAATGTTGTGACAATGGAGAATCCAAGCAATGCTGGAAAATCAATTCCCTGGGAGTCCCATCTAATGCTCTCAATTCTTGCTTTGTTTGATTTATCAAATCCCATGGTAAATGACCTGTAAAATTAAAGACAGATACATGTATATAAATGGCGCAGAAATTAAAAGTTACCTGTGGTATCTCTCGGCTAGTTGAAGGTTGGCTGAAGAATGAAGATGCAGAAGGATGAATGCATATTTATAGTGTTGTTGGGTATATGGTTCACGAATTTTATTTGGTCTGTGGCTATCTTTAAGCATTTTGCGTGTGCAGTTTGAATTGGAGTATTATCTCGAAGTGAATTCAGTTTGAAATAGCAATCCTAATCAATTTTGAAAATGCAATGCATGTTATGGACACCTCCACGTGAACTTTGACTTTAGTTTTGCTGGTTTAATGGGATTTTTCAAGGGAAAGGTGAATATTGGGAGGCCCATCATTTTTAATTAGAGTTCTTTCCGTGTTTCATATGGGAGCCCAAATAGACAAGGCAAAAAAGATATAGTGCATCGGTTCCTACTATCATTATTTACAAGGTTTCGAGACTTCCTTCTCCCTACGTTTAATTAAGGCGCGCCAAGCAAGTCTCGAAGGGGCAATTTGTAAGCACTGAAATTTTAAATGGACCGATTTGCATGTTATCTCAGTATTGATAGATAATTAATCATTAAATTAATTACTTTAATTAGGCTAGTTGGACTAATATTTATTTAATTGGGTTAATTAAATGCCCATTAAATAATGTAATTAGTTAATTACTTAATTAATGTAATTTGAATGTTGGATTGTTCGGCCCAAAAGGTGGAATGTTTAATGATTTGGACCCAGGCTCTTGGATTGGAACTGGTGTTGGTCTAATTATACGCGTTTGACTTGTTCTGCCCATCGAATTATATTGTGGGAGTTATATAATTTATTGGAGAAATAATGAATAATTTGAATATTATTTGAAGATTTAATGAGATCATGAACCTGGACGCAATGGTGTCCTGATACATTCCTTAATTTAATTAAATAAATTAAATTAATTAAGGAAATTAAGAGTTTGGTTGGAGATTTTCCCTCACTCTCCACCACTATAAATAGTGGTTTCATTTCCAAGAATGGGCTCTGAAATCATGCATATCGAAGCCTGCCGAAAATCTCTCCAGGATATCGTCTAGAACACGCTCGCAGTTGTACTGCGTATACCGCGCTGAGGAACACGCCACTTGAACACCGAAGGCCCTTCTTTGAAGATCAAGCTGCATATTAGCCCTTCATTGAAGAACAAGCTACATAATTCCGAAGGCCCTTCAGCAAGGAACTACTTCCAGTTCGGCCATACTCCCGAACTTGGCATACTTCTAGTTCAGCATACTCTGAACTCAGCACACTTCTTAATAAGAGAACTCAGCATCACTTCCAGTTCGGCCATACTCCCGAACTCCGGCATACTTCAAGTTCAGGCATACTCTGAATTCGGCACAACTTCCCAATTCGGCATACTTCTAACAGGCATACTTCTAGTAGAGAATCAGAGGACTTCTCCCTATAACAGAGATGGTACCCTTTCCCGTTTGATATATACTTGATACTTCATTGTAACCGATACTTTGAATTTTGAATATATACAATTCAAGTTTTTCGCGTTTACAGAGTGATTCTATGAGCGAGTTGAGTATGTGGCCCGGTAGATTGCCGAGCTGGTTAGGTCCATTCACGATTCGTGAAGACCTACCTCCCACGAGTTAGAGGTTCGTAGTTGCGGATGCACGAGATTGCACCGTACGCTAGGCTTCGCTCAGCGGAGTACCTGCCTCCACAAGAAGAGAAATGAGAAGTATGAGAAAGTTTGAGCAAGAAAGAAATTGAGTCAAGAGACTCAAGAGAAAGAAAGCGAGCATTACGACTCCAAGAAACCTCCACGCAAAAGTTTTCTTCTTTACAGACGAGTGTATGAGTAAACTTATAGTTGTACGAGATTGCATAATGAGAATATGAAGAATGTTTGCACGAGATTGTATTTGAGAGTATAGTATTGCACTAAACTGCATGTGAGAATGATTGACCGAGATTGTATGTTGAGCATGATTCCTTTAGTTGCATTTTGATTTCTTATATATCTAGTTTGCAAGTTGAGATCTTGAAAGCATGATGATGATTATTTCGTACTGGTCGTTAGTATGTAATGATTGACAGTATGAGTCGTTATGAAGAGTTTCGTTATGAGAAATATGTGCTGATATATTCATGTTGGTGAGTTATTTATATTGAAGCATGCATGTTGATATTATAGGTTGCAAGCATATAGAACGTCTATGTGGTTCTACAGTTGTTTATGTGTTGAGATTGTTTGACTTAGTATGTGAACAAATGTTTTTCCAAAGTATATTCTATAGTACTTTACATGGTTGAGTGTGGTTATACTTAGCTTCGTGCTAACGGTTGTTTTCCTATTTGTCTATGTGTTGTTTGTAAAACCCCTTTCAAGTGGGCCCAGCGTTGAGAGGTGATCGAGTTAGACTAGTCCAGTATCTCTAGTAGTCTGAACTCATAGTCTTTTATCATAATGTTATTTGTCGGATTTATAGACTTATGTTGTTTTGATGACGATTGATGATGTAGACATCGGGGTGTGTTTTTCCCCTTTATGTTTTTAATTAAATTTCTTGGATGTTAGTTATTTGGTTTATTTCTAGTTTCATCCTTAGCGCGTCAATCAAACACGGGTGGTGAGTTGTGGCGTGACATTCCCATACTAGTTTATTATAAGTTTTTATCCCCTTTTTTGCCCCCCCTTTTTTTTTGTGCTTTTAAAGTTTTTAATTGGTTTTTTTTTTTTTTAAAATTTGGGGGTGGTTTTTTTTTTTTTAAAAGGAAAAAAAATTTTGTAAAGATTTAAAAAAAAGGAAATTTTAAATAAAAAAAACCCGTGGGGGGGGGGGTTTTTTTGGTTTTACAAAATTGGGGCCGGGGGGGGGGGGGGGGGGGTAAAATTTAGAAATGTCCCCCAAAAAAATTCCCTCTTCCCTCCCCCCCAAAATACCCCCCCAACAAAAACCCACCCGGGAGGGGGGAAAAAAAGGGAAAAAGGAAAAAAAAAAAAGAGAAGAAATGAAACCAAAAAAATTTGCTTTTTTCCCCATTTAACCGCCCCAAATTTGGTAAAAAAAAACCCCAAAACCCCCCCCCAAACCCCCCCGGTTTTTTTTCCCCTTTTTTTAAAAATCTTTTTAAATTTAAAACATTTTCCTTTTTAAAAAAAAACCCAACCCCAAATTTAAAAAACCCAATTAAAAAAACTTCTTAAGCCCCAAAGCCCAAAGAAAAGAAATTTTTAAACCCCCAACTTTTTTTTAAAAAAGATAAAAGTTTTAAAACTTTTTTAAAGGTTTTGGGAAAAAAAAAAAAAAAATTTTTTGGGGTCCCCCCCCCCCAAAAAAAAAACCCTGCCACTCTCCCAAGAATGAATACCATTTTTAAATGGACAATAATTTTCGCACCAGATTTGTTGAGATTTTGGTCTTATACATTAATAATATTTATTGTTGTTCAATTATTTACAAAATTGTCATGTGTTTAAAAAAAAAAAAAAAACTGTTTCAGCTTTGGTCCGTTAGATCTGACAATATAGACGTTTGATCTTACTATAGACACTTTGGGTTGCAATTTAGGGGTGGAGTCAGAAATTTTAAATTGGGGGGAATATTAACAAAGTTGATAGTTTAAAAATTTAAATAAGCACACTAAAAGCATAGCTATAAATATTGGTTGAATATAATGACGAAAAATAAATACATCAAAATTTATAAAATAATCATAAAAAATTGACACATAATTACTTTAATAACATGATTCAATATTAACACACCTTATATCATACATCTCATTATTTAATATTTATATTTTAAAAAAATGGATGATTGTTAGTTGGATTTGGGGGTTGAAAATATATTAAAAAATAATCATTATTGGATGTTTGGCAGGGGAAAAGTCCAAATTTTCAAGTAAAACTAGCAAAGAGCATTTTTACACTGAACCATGTTTTTATGATGTTGATGTTAATGTTAATGGGAGAGATTTGAACTTACCCTCTTTATAAGTTGCCCACATTTTTTTACCAACTTGGACGAACTATATCTTTCTATTACTTTTATTTATATGCTTTATATTTATATATTTACTATATATACTTATATATATAGTATATAGTTATATAATATTACTGGGCTATAGCTATATAGAAGTTGACGTGGGGTTGGAGGTAGGGTTTCAGCTCGCCCCTACTATAGCTCCACCCCCTTGGATTGCAATCATAATAATCCAAATTTTGTTTAAATTATTTCAGTTTTATGGTCATCCCTATCCCGCTCTTTCTTATATTTGCCGTTACGTGTATAGTTGAACTTTGGAATAGTTATTAGTGAAGCTCACATTTTTCTTTTTAGTTTTCTTTTTAATTTAATTTTTGGCTCTCTTCTTTATTTCATTTGTATTCTTTGTCTTGTCGTGTAATACTCACAATCAAGTGTTATCATCACGAAGGTTAGAACTAGAGTAGGTTGAATTTACCAAATCCCTATTTATCAAATGCACAAATCATATAATCAAATCCAAAATTTTATTTTTACAAAAATTGAACTCTATATCTTTTCACTCGAATTACAAAGCCATTGGTTGCAATTGTTTATTATATACTATATTATTAATATTTATATATATATTATATATATATATATATATATATATATATATATATATATTATATAATATTGTGTAATATAAAAACAACAACAATAATAATAACAACAACAACGAAATATAATATAATATATTTTGTTTCACAAACATATGGAAAATGCCTGTATGGAAGAAATGTGATAATTTAAATTACTTGGAGAATGGAAAATGTATTAGCTAAGTAAAATATTTTAGATTCGACAACAATTATGAAACCAGATTTTGGTGAGATTCAGTCTCGTACTTTGATAATGACTGGAGGTGTTCATTTGCATTTGTTTTATATATAAAGATATTTAAGATTTTATGAGAGGGAATATATTCTGTTATTGTGTGATTATATATATTTTTCTATTAAATATATTATATGAATGTAATACTTATAAAAAATTTGGTATTACATATTTATAGGAAATTTTGTCTCTTTTATGAATAACTATTTCCTATCCTTAGGTGTGTGTTTTGATTTCATTTCTACCTAATAACCTAATACCATGCCTTCGTAGAAATAACTATTCCCTTCACAATTGAAATAACTCATTTAAAACCAGGGACATATGTGGTCCAATGGTACCCGGGTTGGACTTCCATTAGGGAAGGTTGTGAGGTCAAGCCTCAGTGGAGGCGTTATTAGCTCCTTGTGTTTCAGTAGGGTTGAGAAAGTATATGAACAGATACTACAATGTAATAGAGCTAGTAGCATTCAAAAAAAAAAAAAAAACTCATTTAAAAGAATGCTATTCACATAAATAAGATGACTTACTAAACAATAAATATATAGACCTATTTTTAGAAAATGTTATCTTTATTCCCTATCTATTTCATGAACCAAATCTCAGTAAATTAAAAGAGGTGTATTATGAGACTTTTTTAATATATAATTTAAGGGTGTGTTTGATTTGCACCATGAAAATCAGAATCGGAATGGGAATCAAATATTTGGTAATGATAATGAGTTTTGGTGAAAGTATTTTGCATGTTTAGTAGTATGGTGGAATTGGAACGATTAATTACTAATATTGTTGTTTATTTGGTTATGTATGATCCTACAATGAGAATAATAAATATTTTAAAAATCAAGAACAAAAAATCAAGACAATTTATTGTAATATAAAGACATCCAAAGCACCAATATGAACAAAAAAATATATTAAAATCTTCATCCAAACTTAAAAATCAAATTACCAATTACGAGGGGAATAATAAAATGAAACCTTTATTTTATTAGGGACTAATTTTTTTTAATTTAGGGGTAATCAAATCTCATAATAGTGTTGTAGAAACCCGTCAACCAAACAATAACAATAACTTCGATTCCCGTTCCTGATACCTAAATTTATGAACCAAACACACCCTAAATTCCTTATTAATTGCTGATTCAGCGTATGTTGTGCTTGAACGTGAAGCAAGCACCATAGTTGGAAACTAGAAGTTAATTCTATGGTTCCAAAAGGACATGAATATATAGTGAATGGACTGAATTTGGTTAATTCGGCAATCGAGGTTATGCATTGCGATTGGACGGTAATGTGCAGTGGCAGCACCCTGGTCCCTGGTCCCTGGCCAATTAGTATCAGTGAACTTTATTAATAATTCCATATAGAAAATTAAAGTGCGTTAGTTCTAGAATTGAAGAAGAGAGCTGAGAAATAAAAAGGCATGTGCGGAAGCTGAGAGCAGAAGGTGACGTTGTAGTCAATGGCTCACAGGAATCACGATACAGGAGTTTTGGGTTTGTTCAAAATCTTGAATTGTCTCCAATTCCAAGATTCATTAACTCATATAGATGTTAAAGGTGACAAAGTGGATGGGACAGGGACAGGGACAAAATGAATGGAAGTGCATGCAGCTGCGGCTGAGACTGCCACAGCCATGTGATTACACCAACGTTGTACAAAGATTTTGAGTGCAGTCGGAGATTTGTGTTTTTGGCTTTTTGCTGTGTAAGAGCATTCCGGAAAAAGACTGAAATGTGAAGGTAGAGATATTTATTTTTTAAAATGTGAATGTTCATTTTTGTTGATAAAAATATGAAAAATATGTTTGGGATTTGCGTTTGATGTTAAAAGTGGTCAAATAAAAAATGATAGTGGTAGTGGTAGTAGTAGTAATAATACTTTGTAGTAATGGTAGTGGTAGGTGGCAGTGGCGGTGACAGTGCAGTGGCAGTGGCAGTGACAGTAGCAGCAGCAGTAGTGCAATGATTTATCAAATTATATTTAAAAATAATTAACTAGCTAGAAGATGCCTTTCAAAAAAACTAGCTAGAAGATGAATATCATATATAGCAAATTATACCATTGTGTTAACAACAGACAATTTATTTTTGGACCGTTCATAATACAAGATTAACCTGATCCATAGTATAACAATCGGAAAATCATGAACTGGGCTTGGGTGCTAATTCGATCTTGGCACTTAATGGACCTTTTCTGTTGGGGGAATGTTTGTCCGTTTAATAGGTTATTTGTCCATTCAAATTTGCAGTGATATCAACGATATTTTAGCTAAATTTTATCGAGCTGCTATGTTGTAGCATTCATTCGAACGTTAGTATGTTACAATTAAATAATAATAATAATAATAATAATAATAATAATAATAATAATAATAATAATAATAATAATAATAATAATAATAATAATAATAGAATAATGTTAACATTTAGGGACATTTTTAAAACTTCACAAAAATATATGAAAAAACGTCACCAAATATATTTACTGATGAAATAAAAACTTCACTTGGACCGTCGGGTTATCGGCGTATGGAAAGGTATTACTGACGAAATTATGTTTTCGTCACTAAATATTACTATTACCGACGTTTTTGCATGGTCTTGATAATGTCATGAAAAACATACATTTTGAAATGAAAGATTAACAAAAACGCCAATAATAGTTTGTGACGAAATAAATTATTTCGTCAAAAAATATGACTTTACTGACGTTTTCCATAAAATTATGTTCTAGAAATATTGGATGATGTCGGCTTTCTTGCATTGGCTGCAAGCCTGCCTGCACACCGATGGCACAAGGTTCAACTTTAGCTCATGAAGATTGAATCGCAATTGACAATCCCATTAGCTATAGACGTTTGGTAGGCAGGCTGTTATACCTTACTGCCATGAGACCAGACATCGCCTTCGCCGTCCAACAATTAAGCCAATTCGCCGATGCTCCTACAAACAAACATTTGATAGTAGCTCATAGAGTCCTACTCTAAGCCAATTCGTCGATACTCCAAGTCTTCTCCGACTCAAATTGGGCCAAATGCTATGAAACTCAGAGATCCATTAATGGTTACTGTATGTTTCTAAGAGGAGCATTGATTTCGTGGAAAGCCAAGAAGCAAGTTACGATTTCAAAGTCATCTTCTGAAGCAGAATACCGTGCTTTAGCTTCCACAGTGTACGAAGTCCAGTGGCTAACTTACCTCCTTCATGATTTACAAGTCAAGATGGATAAACTAGCAACAATATTTTGTGACAATAAATCCGCCATCGCAATAGCTGAAAATCATGTGTTCTACGTACGTACCAAGAACATTGACATCGATTGCCACATCGTTCGTGAGAAACTATCTCAAAAGTTGATCAAAGCTCTTGTCTGTCTCATCTTCAAATCAAGTAGCCGATGAATTTACTAAGGCTCTTTCTGCTACGCTATTTCAGAACTTGAAGTATGTAATTTTGTCACTAATATTATGATTATTAAAGTCAAGTTATCTATGATATTTTTGTCACAAAATTCCTCATCCACCACATAAGGTCCAGTGCAAAGGACAATGCAAGTAGCACGGTATATGAACAAGCGGCGCATGGCATAAAGTAATTGGACACATTATTTTTGTTTATTTCGATTTAATAATATTATTATACTTTAATTATAATTTCCACATGGTACTTAATAATTTTCATAATTATTAAGGAAATTATTAGTTATTTATGTTTCTATTAAAATTTCAAAAAAGTATCAGCATTATTATTATGGATAATTGGATATATATTATTCGACAAGAATGAGAGCACTGCACAAGGCAAGGATTCATTTCGATTTTTTTTTTTTTTTTGGTCCATTCTTAGAGGAGAGAGGAAGGAGGGAAAAAGCAAATACTCCGTAAATAGAATTTTA
>VALG01006189.1:12520-30619 GCA_009835305.1 Ipomoea purpurea
GGTAACTTAATGCCATTTACCGTGGGAGAGTGTATTTGATTATAATCAATTAAGGGTCTCTGCGTGAACCCATAGGCTACAAACTCGCTTCATCACCTCATTACTCTTATTTCTTTTTCATGCATACACCCATTTGTAACCTTCAGTGTTAACGCTCAAACGATGTATTGCTATAAAGAGAATTATCCATTTTAGCGAGTCGAGCTATGCCTTAATTGCTCCTTTATATGTTAAATAGTCATGGCACTTCCAGTGCCTAACTCTGGATCCAGATTATCATATAACGGAGCAATTTGTAATGTCAATTGTGTTGTCGACAACTATAACATTTTTATAAATGTCTCCCATATTTGTAAAAGTTAATGACAATTTCTAAAATAACCAGATTCTAGACATTTCCCAAAGATATTTTGATCTGGTCGTTCCACATCCCTAGTATTATGTT
Organism: Ipomoea purpurea; assembly: GCA_009835305.1. NCBI lineage: Eukaryota > Viridiplantae > Streptophyta > Magnoliopsida > Solanales > Convolvulaceae > Ipomoea > Ipomoea purpurea. The sequence continues at coordinate 12,966 of VALG01006189.1, forward strand.
TGTTTGGTGCACCTATAAATTTTACTAGGGTTTTTCATCATCTGGACGAAATTTTTCCCAACATTGCTCCAGGCAAAAAAATAATTGGCAGCACACTGCCAAAACTTTACAAATTTTTCTGGAATAATCAAAGCATATTTTTTTTAAAAAAATATTTTTACAGAAATCAAATACCACGAGTCTAGGTTCTCCAGAAAAAATATCATGGCAAAAGGAGTTCAAGAAGTATTTTTCACGAATTTAATTTTCAAACTGCGCCGGTCAAAATTTTCAAGCAGTGATTACTGTGTAAAAATTACAATTTGTTTGCTTCAGGCAAACCAACATGATGCGAGTCAATTTTGACTTTTAGAGAATAGCATAGCATTAGAAATAGAAAATGCAAACTTCATTCATGAGCCATTAGGCACCTTAAAGATCAATCCCATTCAGGGTCTTTCAAACCTTATTAAAAAAAAAATAGTCCAATGACCAAACACTTAGCATAATTTTGTCATGTACTACTACTGGAGTACAATGTGACAATCATAATTGACGGGCAAGATAACGAATAACAGATAAATTTAGTGCTCTCGGTTTACCTTCTGGGCAAAACTATGTCTAAAAAAAATTCAAGCTATTAATAATAGGGTGTGAGAAATACCTCATATCATATAATTATTGTCACAAGAGAGAATTAAGGTTTAGCTCTTACAAAGGTTTCAAAAAGCTCACTCCAATTGAATTGATTAAATTTATTTATGAGATAAATCCCAACACTTATGGCCTATAGCACAAGATATTCATAGATGTATATAAAAATATAAAAAAAATAGGCTCATAGAAAAATAATCCCAAATTACACTTAATTGCAAATTCATACTTTCAATGTGCTCTCACACCCAAACTAGCTTTCAAGCAATTTAACAAAATATGCAACTTCACAAGTTTATGAATAATTTGGAAATGCTATAAAAAATCTGTCAACCCAAATTAAAGTGTATGCCAAGAGTGTGCCAATTATGCTACGAGAGCATATCATATATGGGTAAACATGTATTCACGTTATAAATAGGAGCATTTTCGATATTGGCCATCTGGCCACAATTAATATCAACATGTGCTACAGGCAATGTGGCAACACCTTGAGCAATAAAAACATTATTTCTAACATGTGCAGGACTCATGTTATTAAGATGATATTTGTCCTCAGTTATCGAGTTATCTAGATATAATCAAGCATCAATAATTATGCTTAAACCTTGGTCAACATTACAACTCTAGTTGTAAAGCAAGAAGTTTAAATTCCTGCAAATTTGACCTTTTCTTCTCATCATCAAAGATATCACTGGTTTTGCTGTTATATATATAAGATATATAACCATACAATTCAGTGTTCAGAAGTGCAGAACTTGGCAGAGTAACAACATTCAATTAGCTTGAGTAACACATGAAGCAATTTGTTGATAATCATTAACATCACATGAGGCAAGTCGAGGCATACTTGGAAGATCAACACACCAAAGATCAATATGAATTGGATGTTCACCAACAATTCCGTCTGGCCAGCATATTAATATGATCAATGCAATGCCGGGATTAATCCACGGATAGAGCAAATCCCGTCGCCGTCGACAAACACTGCCTCTTTGCTCTACCTTGAAACTGAACAATGTATGCAAGTGTGCGTAACATTATATATTTCAATTAGCTCTCAAATTGCTAGGCACAACTAATATGCCTAATGCATATGACAATATTATCATCATAGCATTTAAATGAATATAAAAATGACTTAAGATAAGATTAAATATTCATGATACACATGTCTAATAAATATTAAAACTGTCATACAAAGATAAAATAGACAAAATGTCCATCATGATCACCATAATCTTCAAGCTCGTACTGCAATCATCATTGATCATTCAATATCGAGTTGGCTTCAGGCAAACTGAGTGCTTGTACCTTCTGGGCATCCATTTGGTGATTGAGGACTTCAGAATATATTTTAATACCTTTGGCATAGCATGCACCCACACCACGGATGTGCCTTTTTGTACTTCAAAAAAACATTCAAATCTTGAATTCAGATTGCAGTATAGAGAAATGACTCAATGAATTAAATGGATAATTTCCAATGTGTCCATTATTCTATCCGAAGTACTGCAAGATGGATAGGGACAAAGATTGCTTTTGAGAGAAATTGCTTCTAGTTTCCATTAGGTACAATACAAAAGTTATCGTCTTGGGAAGCAAAAGCAGTCTCATTATAGCTTGAAGATGCAACTTTTTATTGACACGAACAATAAAAGAAATAGACCATTTGATCTATACCTCATGCAGCCAACTAGCTTTTGCAGGTGGAATTATTGGTCATCCAAGTATCAATGGATTAAGACCATATATTCTTTTAACATGAAAAGGCAAGCAGAAAATGGCTTTAATGTATGGAAAAAACACATGTACTGCAATCATATATTCGCACAAAGTTGAAAATCAACGAAGTCAAATAATATCATGTGAGCAACTTAGCAACCACAATTAGAAAATTAAAGATTATATTAATCATGCCATTCATGTCAAATGGCAGTAGTCACAATGCCTTGCACATTTGAATTACGAAGCCAAATTATTAGAAGCATTATTATGAGCAGAAGGCAAGGCATTATTAATTTTAGCAGCAAAAATTACTAAGTGTTGGTGCTGTGGTTTGGAATACTAAAATTATGGCCTCAAAAAACAGCCCCATGAATAGCAGAATTCCCACCCACATTACCAACACTTAGTGGATTGAAAGCATTTTGCTCAGTGTAGAATTAACCAAAGAGACCATACCTTGAAGAACAGACCACCACTCACAATATTCTTCAGCTTATTATCCAAGCTTTCAGGCTTTCCCATGATAGCATAATCTGCATTTTTTGGAAATCATGCCACCCAGAGAGAGTTTGATGCGGCGCCGAAGTCACCACCGAACCCAAATAAGTCTGCAGACAAAATGATTCACGGCTGCCGAACAAAACCTCTAATTAAATCCAACAGCTTCCATCGGTGCAACAATCTTCGACGGTGGCAATTTCCTTCAGTTGTGGCGATGTGATTCCCTGTCGCGACCACGCCAAGGTCATCGCCATTGCAATTTTCATTGTTCTTGACTTCAGGTCACTGAAAAACTCACCGGCTGCGTAGCTGGTTGCGAGGAGACCGCCGGTAGCAGATTACTGATAAGGCCAGACTCAGATGATCACAATGACGATCAACCGGCTGGATTGCTGGCAAACATGCCGCCGACAAATATTGGGAATTTTTGCGAGAAGAATCCACCGCGGAAGATCTCTGGATTTCCGATCGGTGATGGGTCCCAGTCCTCAAGATGAAGGCTTGGGATGGGCTAGGAAGCTGATCATCGGTGGAGATAAAAGCGTTGACATGTCTCTGCAGAAAACCGCTCTAGGGAAAAATAGCAACCCTCCCCGCCGTCGGAGAAGTCGAGGGATAGGGGAGCTATATATTCTTACAATGGAAAGAATGAATATGGAGATGATTCTCCTTTTCTCCCTTATTTCTCTATTCTGATTTTACTTTTAACACGTTATCAGCACTTTGCTCTAAAACCATCCGATTAATCTCAAGATTGGATCATACGGCTGGGCTCGTCACATTGCGGCGATCCGCTGATAGTCAGATCGCTGATCATCCGCTGGCAGATTCCACTATTGAGGCGATGCGGTCGGATCTCAAGCCGGAGCCGGATCTGGGTTTTGCGGCACCGACCGTCCATTCATTTGTTCATCGCCGTCTATTCCAGCGAACTCCTTGCATCTGTCCAGACTAGTGAATCAGGAAGTGGATCGAGGCAGATCGAAGTTCCGGCCGCGCAACGGAAGATCACATATATATAGTTGACAGCTATATGGAGAAATCCTGCTATACAGAAGATCACATATATATAGTTGACAGCTATACGGAAAAATCCTGCTATATATCGAGACACATATATATACGGAGAAATCCTGCTCCACAACGCCCACGATCAACCGCTCCGCCACGGGATCAATCGACGATCTAGACCAGATCGACCGCCGGCGGCTAACCAGTCGCTGTCCCGTTCATCAGCATGAGTTTGATGGTGAAATCATTATCGGGTAACCTCAAAGTGAAGTACTCATACTCAATTTCCAATTCAATACATTTTGAGATATATTAAATTTCTTAATTTTTTTTTGGATAAGGAATTAAGGAGTCTATCACTCTTTTAATCTCTCCCGGATACGTGTTGGAGTTGGTTTTATCAAATTTAATTTGATTCATGTGTTTATTTATATGGAGCTGATGCACCACTGTTTACACATATATGTGTGTTTTGTATTATCCATTTCCAGAACCTGATGACATATACATTATGACTAGTTTTTTTTGTATGTATATGTGCGTATGCATATTATAAACCCATTATCAAAAAGCAGAATTAGCTTGCCACATATGAGTATATCTGCTTACAGCATGCATCTAGAATGCAATATATATATATATATATATTATATATATATATATATATATATATATATATATATTTGTTATTGCAATTTTTTTGGCAGTTCAAAGCATCAAGATAATAGGGGTTATGAGTTAGCGGTGGTTGGCCAGTGTACTTGTAACTAAAGTCTTTTGGAGACTAATATTGGTATCTCTGTGCCGGGCTAACCATAGTTGTTTTTCCACGCTTGCCAATGTTGTCGTTCCGTGATCTAACGAGTTTATTGCTGGTTTAGCCATACACAATCCAGCCATAAGGCGGTGATTACAAAGATTAGTAGACATTGTGTCATGATAAATTGATAGTGCAAAACCACTATGCCAAATCCTGACAGCTATGGTTTCGTGGGCTGACAATTACTACCACAAATTTCACCAGGTTTTTCTCAACTCATAATGCAATTTATTGCTATAGATTGGTGAACCTGATTTTTAATGAATTGCTTGAAAGCTAACTAGTTGTAGCCCAAGGATCATGCTTGCAGGGCTAGTTATATCATGAATTTGTAGTATTTGTGATGTTTAAAATGGTAGTATGGATGAACATTGGGTGCCTTTTGACTTTCATGGCATTTGTGATAAATATACAAATATTATGTGCTCTGGATTTTTATTTTTATTTTTATTATTATTATATTATTATTATTATTATTATTTTTTGCATATGATTATATGTGATTAGTAGCTTTGAAATTGCGTGTTTGGGCGCATGTAACTTGATCACAATTGACCTAATTAGTGTTTTCCAGTGAGCATATATGATTGAATGCTATCCACATGTATCGTATATTCATACCCATTGTCACTCAATGGTTAATGATCTATGATGAGGTACAAAGTGTGGTCTTATCGTGAAGTATTACACAGTTTATGGATCAATGATGCTATAGGCCACATCTTAAATCCTAACATACCATTTCCCAAAAGGCAACAAGTCATAACACAAAAGATAACAGCACCAGGGGGAGATTTCCCTAATGTAAAATTGGCTTTGTATTGTTTAAGTTAATTGATGTTGCTAATTTGTTATACAAATTATTTCACATGAGTCTTTGGCATTGAAATAGATATCAAATCTAAGTATTTAAATGAAATGATAGTACCTAATCTTTTTAACATAGTTTTACCAAGAAGCTAAACCATGAGTACTAATTTATTTGTCACTCGTTAGCTTGCCCGTCAATTATGATTGTCACATTTTAATCCAGTAGTAGTACATGACAAAATTATCTTGCAACTTCTATTTCTAATATGCTCTCCCCAAAAGTCAAAATTGACTACATCATGCTGGTTTTCCTGAAGAAAACAAATTATGAATATTTTTTCACATAGTAATCACTGTCTGAAAATTCTAATTGGCGCAGTATGATAATTAAATTCGTGAAAAATACTTATTGAACTCCTTTTGGCCTGTAATTTTTTTTGGAGGACCTAGACTTGTGGTATTTGATTTCTATAAAAATATGTTTTTTAAAAAATGCTTTGGTTGTTTCCAGAAAAATATTGTAAAGCTTTGGCAGTGTGCTGCCAGTTATTTTTCTGTCTGGCGCAGTGTTGGGAAAATTTTTGGAAAAATACTTCCAGACCTTTTATTGGCATGAAAAATTTTATGTACATTCTAGACTTGCTGAACTTCGTATCTACAAAATTTTGTGCCAAAATGTGTTACCATTTTTCCCAGAAAATTCAGCAATCCAGGTCAAAATTCTGAAAATTTCTGCCGTTTTCAGCTTCTATATCTTGCTATTTTGTGATGTTTTCATGCTGATATGAAACTATGAAATAAAATGAGAGCTTTCTTGGAAAAGTGCTATTTTTGATTCCCCGAAATAAGGAATGAATGGGCCCGACAGCGAACATGTGCTCATTATTCTTCCGACGAACGGTACTTCTCTCATTTTTTCTAATTTATGAATTAATAAACAATATCTCTTGTCATGTCATGCCTTGTGTGTACCAAACATGTACTTTATTTAACGGATGTGCATGACTCATTTGAGAGTTTGGTGTCCAAGACATAATGGACAATTATATCACATGTTATTGCATGATTCTCTTTAATTGACAACTTTTAGCATATAATCCCTTGATTAGGCTCATATAAGAGCTTTGTTATTTCTTGTTGACAATTAATTATTTGCTATAGGCCGTAGCTATTGAGATTCATCACCCAACTTATAAGTGTGGCATAACATGAATTCTCAATATGGTTAGGTTGCACCTGTCGTTGCTAAACCTTAGCTTGCATGTGATAATAGTTAAAGATTATGACATGTTCACAGTGCTAGTTTCTGCTATAGAAACTTTTTGACATGAGATTTGGGCATATGATATTTAAATTTATAGCCCTCATTGTTTTGTATATTTATTTGCCCAGAAGGTAGATTAAGGATTTTAATTCTCTAAGTCATCCTTTAGGATGAATCTTGACAATGAATTCTTGACCAAAAATGGTCAACCTATCCCATCAACCCCCGAAGGATTGCTTGACGTTACTACGAGTCAAGTTTTTTTACTAAGTCTAACTCACTGCATATCACAAATCAATCCCTCAAGGATTGATATACCCCCTTTTTTTTCACCTAGTACGTGGTTTCAGAAGTAACATTTCCCTATCTGCGTTATTTTTAGTGGGCATTCCATTTTTATATCACCACCACAACGTACCTCTAAAAGGGCTATCAAAGAAACTTCCGTCTATTGATTAAATACCGAAAGCCCATAATAAGGGACTTGGGTACGTTGACTGCTTTCCTAATGAAGATTGTTTCTTGGCATTAGGGGGAGATAATATACTAGCTTTTAATGGAATGCCAAGAAATTTCATAAATTGAAAAGATCTTCATTATCTAAATCCACGTACTAGTTAGATTGAACTGGAAGTTCAAAAGATAATCTATTTGCGATTTTAGCAAATAATCTGCCAAATACATTTATTGACCATAATGATCATAAAAGAAGTGACTAGGTCCCATATCCTTGGACCAAACATATCTATTTATACTCCTTGACACTAGAGAGTGTAGAAGATCTATTGGTGAAAGAGATATGGATCAAAATACTAGATCTAGTAAAGAAATATTGTCACTCTTGAAATAGCTATGTCCTGCAGACGTTCATCCAGATGACGAAAAACCCTAGTAAGACTTATATGGGCGCACCAAACAAACCTAATACTATGGATGCGGAACGACCAGATCAAAATATCTTTGGAAATGATTAGAATCTTGTTGTTTTAAAAATTGCCATTACTTTTACAAATATGGTAGTTTTACAAAAAGGTTATAGTTGTCGACAACACAATTGCCATTACAAATTGCTCGTTATATGATAATCTGGATCCAGAGTTAGGCACCAGAAGTGCCATGACTATTTAATATATAAAGGATCAATTAAGGCATAGCTCGACTCGCTAAAATGAATAAATTCTCTTTATAACATTACACCATTGAGCGTTAACCCTGAAGGTTACAAATGGGTGTGTGCATGAAAGAGAAATAAGAATAATGAGGTGATAAGAAATGAAGCGAGTTTGTAGCCTATGGGTTCACGCAGAGACCCCTAATTTATTTTAGTCAAATATACTCTCCCACGGTAAATGGCATTAAGTTCCGCTACACAATACAATTGGCAGAATACTAAATTTAGATATGCAGTTAAATTTTTTGAGAAATCCTGATGGATTCATAATTTTCAAAATGAGGATTTATTTAAGTATTATTATGTGTCATTATTTACTCTTTAAAGGGTTGCAAATGGGGTTAATATTCTCATTGAAAGAATAATATGTACCATTGTGTGCTCGATAAAGGGTTGATAATGAACTTATTCATTGTTTATTATCTCAGTCAAGATTGATGGTGTAAACATCAATGAATATATAAAGAGCTTGATGATGTCAGTTAATGTTTAAAGACTGAGATTTTTGAAATAAAAAGCTTGGGAAAGCTATAAGTATTATCTCGACTTGAAGATCGAGTTTTTCCTTTGAAGATTTTTGATATATACACTAGTCAGCCTACATCTAAAAATGCTTTTTCACATGTCTATATGCATATAAGTGTCATGTTTTTATCAAACTAAAGGTTGCCTAATAATCTCTTGAAGCAGATAAGGAACCTTTTTGGACTCGAAGTCCTTACTTCATTATCGTTGGAGCACCATTATAAAACCAGAAGTTCCATAACCGCAACATATTTGCGATAAATTGCTAGCAAAATCTAGTGCTCCCCCTACAAATGAAGTACTTGAATAATGATTAACATATCCCCCGGTATCTTTGAGATACAAAGACATGACATTTTGTAAGAAACCATGATACGGTTTTAATAGGCTACTTGGGTACTGGCTATTTTATTTTTATCCCCGCAATGCCAAGTCCAAACTGGTTATACAATGAATTTCTCTAAATATTCAAAATGAGGACAATAACACTTGTGTTGCACAAATGTTATATGAGCTCTAGAAGAGCCATAAGATTATTGTACACTACTTCTAGTGACAATCCAGAAGATTTGTCCAATCCATCTCTTCAAATTTTGAAATATATGTAGAACTTGAAGATTGTTATCTTCACGGGGAGACGGGAAGTACATTTACTCGAATGCAATCCGGAATATTGGACGTAAAATTCTGAAGATTAAGTCATCAAAGACTAACAGTTGCGCACTATTTGCAACACAAATACATAAATATCATGTATCTTTTCCTCACTAGTTTCTCCCATTGGGTTTTCTAGTGTGGTTTTTAACAGGCATGAGTATGATATAGTAATGACAATGGGAAAAGTTTCAAAATAATTGCTTAAATGGACAAACCCCAAAATCCTGAAGATTATGCAGTTTGCACCCTGAATGCTTATGGTTGTACTCTTTTTCCCTTAATTAAGTTTTACAATAGGGTTTATAAGTTAAGGTTTTAATGAGCGACAATAAATATATGTTTTTATATATATAAGTATCTTTTATTCCACTAGTTTTCACAACAAGTGGTTTCCTAGGGAAGTTTTAATGAGTACATGGCTAATATTTTGTTATATCTTCCTTGTCTAGGTTGTACAAACAGGTTTAATAGAAGTTCTGTGAAGAGAACAAGAATGGTCAGGATAATATACAAAGGGGGAGTGGTTTATAATCATTATAATTATTATGAACATTTATATTAGTATTGTAACGGTTAATGTCTGTACTTATTTCCATTATTACTTCAGTTACATTACCTTGTATGTATATATATTCTTACAATGGAAAGAATGGATATGGAGATGATTCTCCCTTTCTACCTTATTTCTCTATTCTGATTTTACTTTTAACACGTTATCCGAACTTTGCTCTAAAACCATCCGATTAATCTCAAGATTGGATCATACGGCTGGGCTCGTCACATTGCGGCGATCCTTGCTGATAGTCAGATCGCTGAATAATTTTTGAAAAAGTATAAAGGTGTAATTAACTAAGCAATTTTTTTTAAAAAAAAAAAGCAAAAAAAAAAAAAAAAATCAAGTACAAATGGGTGTTTTACCTTTTGTTCAAAGTACATCCATAACTTCAATCACGTAAAAACAATCTACTTTTTTGGTTGACTAGGAGATTCCTCCCGAACAATTCTCTCCAAAATTTAAACTAAACAATGCATCCGAAGTCTTAATCTTAAAACATATATTTAAGTTGAAATACCACTTCGGAGCAAAGAAACCACAACATTCAAATATCTTAACAATTTCCTCCGTGGCAAAACATTCACCAGTAAAAATGCAAGCAATATCAAGAAAGATTCTTGAGTATCATAATCAGGTGCATCATAATAATTTTGAGAATCTTTAAAATATCATTATGAGGAATCCTTCTTAACTTCTCAAAGTCATTGCTCTATTCCAACTAGAAACGAGATCGAAAAGGCTTGATTCAAGCCCGAGCTCGTGTGCGCCAGCACCTAGGGGCACGAATGTCGTTCGAAAATTGGCTGGCTTGCGGGCTAAGTTATGCCAATTTCTGTATAGTTTTCCAACACCTGAATGGCCACAACGAGAGTTCAACTCTCGTGTGGCTGCTGCTGAGCAACGAGAGTTTGACTCTCGTGTTGTGAGCACAACGAGACAGTCTCGTATGCACTGAAGCACGAACTTTCGTGCATCCCGAAAGTGGCTGCTTGGGCGAAAGTAACCGAGCTGAAAAAAGCGCGAACCATTCGTTGGCTGTTACAGAATTAATCTGTATTAATTCCAGTTTTGAATTTTTGAGTTATCAATAATGCTGGCCGTTTCAGGTGTTACAAATCGTGGATTAAATGCCAAATAAATGCTTATTAATTCTTCACCTCCTATATAAGGAGTGTAGCAGCAGTGTTTCTAACAAGAGAGAACAACACACACAACATAGAAATTCTGTTTTAAAGCTCCAAAATTTACTGTCATTCCGTTCTTGAAGATGTGTTTGAAGTGCCTCGTTCCCAGATGGGTTAGTAGTATTGGGTGATAAAAAGTCGAAAGTGTACGGTTTTTAATGGAAAATTATAGAAAAAGCATAGATTTTTGGGAGCGTGGAAAATAGTTAAGGAAAAGCAGGATTGACTAAATCGTACTTTATTTAGTTATTCTTCTTCTTTCTGTGTTTGGATTATGCTGTAAGAAAAAAAACGTTATAAATCTTTTTGATATGTAGTTGGTATATATTTGTATATTCATTTGTTTGTAGATATACAAGTGATTATAAATTTGGGTATTTATATATTTGTGTGTTATTATATTAGTATTTCGGATAATATAAATAATCATTTATATACTTGTGGTGTATATATAATATTTTTGGATATTTAATAGATTCGGTTCATTTCAAAAAAATAATCATTGATTAACATTTGAAAGAAAGAAGTGTTTTAATTTGAGCATGAGGATTTCCAATAGGAGTATTTGTGAAAATTAAAGTATGCACTGTTGGTTGTGGTTGTGATGTAAGGATACACTTGTAGAAGATTTTTGTACAGATTTTGTAATAATTTTGTATACTGTATAAATTAAAATTTGTATTGAGTAATAGTGTACAAAGGAATTGTTGAAAAGTGAGGAGAATGAATAAAAAGAAAACCAAGAAGACTAAAAAAAATAGGTATATATATTATTATTTTTAAATTTTAATGAAAATGGAGTAATTAGATACGAAATAAGATATAGGTTCTGTAAGTAAAAAAGAATCGGCAGAATTAGTGAGAGATGGCTGGTCCAATTGGGTAATTTTAAGGGTTAAATCGTTGTTTGGATGTTGAGAGAAGCCATAAGCAAAGACAAACTGATAGTGTTTTTGGAAGATAGAAGTGATTGTAATATAGAATATGTGAAAAAATATGTGGGATAAAAGTAGTTGGAATTATTCAATAACCAATAATTGTGGAGTGGGTTTAACTACTACAAATGGTGGTCCATCGGCCAAAAATGAAACTGTGTTATGGGAAGTGAATGATAGAGAGAGAGAGGTAAGGGATATATATAGTATTAAGATTCAACAATCCTGAGGATACTAATCAATAAAATAGATTTAGTATACTTATCTTCTGGATCATGTTTCATGGGTGTTAACTTGGTTCAGAAAGATATCAACAGGTCACGACTGTTGATCGTTAGGGGAACTATTTGCTTTTGAAGGTGTTGACGTTGGACACGTGAGAGATTGATTCAAGGTTTTGGCTTATAAATAATATTAAAGGAGTAGCTAGATATAAATAATGAGAAAATGTTGTCAAGTTATAAAGCTAAGCTATCTATTGGATAGATGTCGTAATGGCAAGGAAAAGCTGAATTGAATGAAAAGGTCCAAACATATACCGGTGTAAACGATGATGATCAATTAAATATGGAGACTAGAGATAAGATTGATTTTTAAAGTGTGTATGTGATAATTATTTAGCATGGGTGTTTAGAAATTTGTATGAGTTATGAAAGATTAATTTCATTTTTGGTTAGTTATTTAAGTGATGAAGAAAAATGGAGGATGACATAAATAGAGATATTAGGTAAATGTTATTAAGAACAATTATTAATATTATGTATATTGTTTATGATAGTCATGTAAATTGTGACTTGATTTAAAGTGTAAGGAATTATAGTTATGATGATGAATATAAATACATTATCTTGTGTATAGCATTTGGGCTTGAAGAATGAATAGCAAATCCATTATATTACTTAAACATGCTAACAACTATAAAATCAAGATAAAATGGCTAATCTGATGATCTAATAATGTATTTGTATGTTATGTGTAGGCATGTGTTTCTTGGATTTAGAGTTGTTCAGGAAAATGTTAGACTATATGATGTTATTAACAAAATGAGACTCAAAAGAGTTCGTTATGAAAGTTGATACATGGATGAGGAAATTAAATTAAGTGATGATGAATTATTTATTAGTGGGTGTATTTGTATCAAAGTTGAATATGGAGTAATATAAATATATATATTGTCAAATGGTTTAAAGATTTGGAATCATATGAAATTATTTGTAAGATATAATTAAGTATATATAGAAGTATTGGTTGTGCAAATGGTTCTGTAGCATGAAGTTGATAGAGTCTTTTCAGGTATACTTTTGCGTACTAAGTATTAAAATGATGTTTGACTACTAATATTTAATATCGTCATGAATGATAATTATATGCATAATAGAATAATATGAAATGTATTGATAGTCATACTTTTTAAAACTTTTTTTTTTAAAATCATCAGTTTTTGTGTTGAGATAGATAAAATTTGCATATGATTAGATATTTAATCATAAGTAAATTGTCTTTAAAATATGAGGAGGCCAAATCAATTGAAAGTGAGTACAGAAAGAGTATAAATAATAATGGAATATTAGATTAAGCTACAAAAAAATTCAAAAAAGAATTTGATATTAATTATTATATCTTATAAATAATTAAGTAATGATTAAATCTTTAAAATGTGAAAGATTTCATGTTATATATGATCCCTATATTCCAATTTGGAGGAACCAAATAGTTTACCACACAATCAGTTTAATCATCCCTTAAATTTATTTCAAAGTTATGAACCGCATAATAATTCTTGATATTAATTTGTGAAGAGATATACTAAATTTTCGAAAAACTAAATACAAAGAAAAACATGCATAAACATAGAATATAACATATGCCATGAGATAGGATCATCAAGATTAGACTGTTATATTTGGATGTTGAGAGCGAGTGGCATGGTTAGTAAATAATGATTTGATATTTAATTTCAGTAAAGACAATTATGATATAAGAAGTAATTATGTGATATATATTAATATAATAAACTTTATTAAAGAGACAAAGATTTGTAATGGATATATGATAATATAAAGAATATAATAATTTTTGTGTGATGAAAGATGTAAGTAATTATGATCTTACGTTATGTCAATATAATGTTGAATGAAGAGAAGAACCAAAGATGAATATAAATGGGGGTGTGACGCATGAAGGTATTTTAAAACACATTAAAAGAATATCAAAAAACATGTATTAAAGCAATAATAATCTTGCTCAAGAGAGAAGAATTGAAGTGGATCATCAGTTAGGGGAAGAGTGAGAGTGTGACTTGAGAGTAGGAGGAGGCTTAGTTGATTGAAGAATTTTACACCAAAGATATTAGCATTTTTACCTTTTGGACAATTGGTAAGAATATGTCGTAGATTAGGCATTCTATATGGCCTGAGTATAGAAGAAATATGATCAATCGGTGACGTGGACAAGATCAACTAACTAAAGCAAATATTGACCGGATAGATAAAAGTCTTACAGGTTGATTTGCAAGTTAACAGGATAAGGATGAAGAGGAAGAGGAGAATGATTGAGTGTAGAGCTAAGGAGGAGAATGGTATTTATAGTATTTAGAAAACTGTATCTCATCTTAGAATTCAACTTTAACTTAAAAAGAGGGGGTGGTGGAGATGCAATGTAGGAGTTAAACAATCACTCACCATTTAATGTGGATGGAAATAATCCACACTTATTTGGTGTTTAAAAATAGTTTTTCCATATTTTTATGATGTCAATTATTATGAGGTAAAAAAAAACAGGTGGTTGATGGATGCATTTTAACATAAACAAGATTTAAGAAGAAAGTTACCCAAATGGAAGACAGTATCATAAGGATGCAGGATTTTTATGGGTGGAACCTTACAAGGAAACTATGCTGATGGGTAACCTATATTAAAACATTTTAATAAAAATTTAAAAATATATAATATAATTATGCATATTTTTGTTGTCTTTTCTTGTTTTCCTTGTATTTATTCATTTGAATAAATTATTTGCTAATAATTTATAACAAATTTTAATTTAAAGTATGAATAAATTATTGCAAACTGTGAAATAATGTTTACATGTGAGACGTAAATTTGATGTTGCAAAACTAGTATATGGAATTCTATGCTGATTAGGATCATACTTTCCTTTCGAAAGTGAATCAAAGATGATGTTGTTGGTGATAAAAGGAAAATAGATTTATATCTAAAAAATAATATTATTATAAACAAAGTATAGAAATATTATTGGATATTACCGATATATATATACAACAAATTATATAAATGGAAAAGTATATATAATTTATTAACAGAAAAGATTAACAATATATACCAACTAAGGAATATATCAAAAATGGAGAAAACGGATTTTGATTAAAGCATAATCAAAAAGAAAGAGAAGAAGAAGGAAGAAAGTACAGGTTAGGAATGCATGTCTTTCACTTAAAAATTATTGCACACATACAAAAGTGTAGAAGAGTTGTGGGCATAGAAAGTTTCCAAGGATAAACGGTACAACGGTATAGACGTTTGATAAACCAAAAAAAAAAATAGAACGAATAAAGGAAGAGGAAAGGGAAAAAAGTTCAAGAACGAGGCAGATTTTTGGAGATGGGAAAAAGAATTTTATAATTTGTGTGTTTGTTCTTCTGTGTAAAAAAACTGCTTTGAAATCCTTATTAAGGAGGTGAGATTAATAGCATTTAGGTGGTTTAAGCAAGTTCTGTAAACTGAACGGCCAGCATTATTGAGATTAACTCAAAAATTACAAAACTGGAATGAAATACAAGGTTAATTCATGTAAAAGACCAAGAAATGGTTGGCAGATGTTAGCTCGTTATCAGCACAAAGGAAGAAACTGGATGACGAGTGTGATTAAGTGATAGCGAGACTGTTCGTGTGTGCTCAAACAGAAGGTAAACCTCTAGACTGATCCAGAAGAAGAAGAGGAGTTGAATATAGTGGTTGGACATTAAGGTTGGAAAAATATAAGAATTAGGCATAACTTAGAACGAAAGGCGAAATTTTACGACCGACATCGTGATAGGGCTTGGAGAACACGGAGATGGGTTGAATAAGATTTTCGATCTCGTTATAGTGGGAATATCGAGAATGGTGTTGAGAATTAGAAGGATAATCATAATGATATTGAAATATATCAAACTTAGTTATGATGCAATGATGATGATATCCAGGAATCATTCTTGATATTGCTTGCGATTTTACTGGTGAATGTTTTGCAACCGAGGAAATTGTTAAATTTGAATGGTGTGTGGTTATTTGACTAGAAAGGGTATTCAATTTAATGATAGGATTTTGATAAGTGAAGACTCTTAGGAGATGTTTGTTAAGGATTTGGGGGATGTTCGGGAGGAATTCTAGTAAAGAAAAAAGTAGGATTGTTTAAGTGTGAATTATGGATGTCTTGGTGAAAAAAAAGGTAAAAACCATTTTATTGTCTTGATTTGGGTTTTGGTTGTTTGTTTGCTTTTTTGTTTTAAAAAAATAGTGCTTGTTAATTAAATTATACTTTTTAAAATTATAGCGATTGACTATAACAAGGATCCGAAATGTGACAGAGAAAG
Organism: Ipomoea purpurea; assembly: GCA_009835305.1. NCBI lineage: Eukaryota > Viridiplantae > Streptophyta > Magnoliopsida > Solanales > Convolvulaceae > Ipomoea > Ipomoea purpurea. The sequence continues at coordinate 29,355 of VALG01006189.1, forward strand.
CGTATGATTAAAATATTGAGAATAATAGGAATGGTTTTACGAGCAAAGTGAGTAACGTGTTAAATGAAATAAGAATGAGGAAACTAAGGTAGAAAGGGAGAATCATTTCATATACATTATTCAATTGTAGATGATATTACATAAAAGGTAATGTCTGATAATAATGGAAAATTAATTAGATAAAAGTTAAAAAGTAAAAGAATTATTAAAATGTTCTAATAAGTATGACTTTTATAAAACTGCACCACCGTATATTATCTTGAAACATGTCTTGTCTAAGTAAAAAAATGTAGGAAATACTGTGGAAAAATAGGACAGGAAGGAGTATATAGAAATATATAATGACATATTTAAACTTACTAGGAAAACCAAGTGGAAAAATAGTTGAGAAAAGATGTAAATGCATATATGTAAAAACAAATTATGTATTGGTCATAAATTAAAAACTTAATTAAGAAAAACAAACCTATGGGAAAAAATTAGATTAAGGAAAAAGAGGTACACACCAATAGCAATTAAGTGGGAAACTGGCAATAATATGAAGGATGTTTTGGGGTTGTAAATTAAGCCAATTTTTTTGGAAAATTTTAAAAATTGTTTTACTATATCATATCATGCGATGTTAAAAAACAACTGAAAACAATGGGAGGAAAATAGTGAGGAAAGAGTACATTGGAATGATTTATGTATTTGTTTGGAAATAGGTGAGAAGATTTAGTATTGAGACCGTAATCTTTCAGAAGTTTAGTACAATATACAGGATTGCATGAGTAAGATATTCAGTCTAAGTGAAGATAACAATTTAAAAGTTTAAATATATTTAAAATTTGAAGATGGATTGAAAATATCATGATTGTCATAGAGTATGTTACAATACTCCTTATGGGTACCTAGAGCTCATTATTAACATTTTGTGCCAACAAAAGTGTTTTGTACTTTTGAATATTTAGGAAGTTAATTGTTATAAAAGTTTGAATTGGGCATTGCGGTAAAATAAAATAGACGTAAAAGTAGCTATAAAAACTATAATGGTTTCTATACCATAAATAATGTCTTTGATATAAAAATACCGGGGGATAGTTGACATCCATTATAAGTAATAATTGTAGGGGGGAGAAAATTTTTGATGAATTTATAGCAAATATGTGATGTTATGGAACTTATGTTTAGACAGGTGTGTGGATATGTTTTGAGTATATATATTGGTTATTGTATTGTTAAGATGTTGTGATGTATGAGATGTGGTGTGTATTTATTATATTGTT
>VALG01006189.1:30700-44767 GCA_009835305.1 Ipomoea purpurea
CTGGATGAGTGTTCCGTTATAGCTGCGTTTTGAATAGTGTTCCGTTGTAGTTGCGCTCTAAATGAGTGTTCCATTGTAGATGTGCTCCGGACAAGTACGTGTTCCATTGTAGCTGCGATCTCGATGAGTGTTCCGTTGTAGCTGTGAGGTTCCGGATGAGTGTTCCTTACGATCTTGCGGCAGAAAATTTGGTCCATCAAGATTCTTTTATTTTGTTCCTGACAAAGTAGCATATAAAAGGAACTACAAGGAAACTAAATCTCTCCAAAAAGACCACATGGTAGGCATATTCACCAAGTCAATAACCGCACCATAGCAATGCTAAATGATCTAAGGAACAAGTCCAAGTAATAATAAACATTTTCCTAAGTAATAAACATTTTATTGCTGATTTAGTATTATATTTGTTAGTACAAGTATTATATTTTATCTTGATGTGACCGGTCTTACAAACAAGGATCTATGAGACGATGTCAGTTGAGGCAAATTATGCTGTGGAATCGTGTCCACATTGCAAAGTGGACACGGTTCCAAAAATTTTCATAATTAGAATATATAGTTCTATAATTATGAACATAAAGGTTGTGAAACAATTATGAATATAGAGATTCAAAAATTGGTGGAATATGAAGTTCGAAAAATTATGAATATATAGTTTTATAAATTACGAGCATATAGTTCAGTAATTATGAACACAGAGTTCTGTAATTGTGAATATAGAGTTCAATAATATAATTATGAATATGAAGTTAAAAAATTATGAATATATAGTTTTATAATTATGAACATATAATTCAGTAATTATGAATATAGAATTGTACCCACCTTGCAAAGCGGATACAGTACCACAGCATAACCAATTGCTCAGTTGATGTTAATAATTTGTTTTCCATCCATAATCAAAATTTCCGTGAGATGATAAGAAAAGTCCAGTTGCGGACGAAATACTCATCCATCCATCCAAACGCGTTGCCTTTGAACACTTTAGCAATTATAAACAATTGAATGAGCAAAGCAATCAGTCATCACTAACGGAGTACTCCATAGAGATGCGGCTCATCATCATCTTCTTCTTCTCATTTCGTCTCTTTATTATTATCACACTATTCTTTCCATTGGTTGTTGTGGGGTTTGATGACTGCAGGGAGAGCAGGTGCAGAAAAGGCGGTCCAAAATCCATTTCCCTTTCAAAGCTAATAAACATGGCCGATGAAGATGCCGGAGCCACGTGGGTTATCCGGCGTTATTTCGTATTTTTTTATTTCCGTGATATATCATTTATGTATTATTCTCTATTCTTGCTGGGATGGAGCTGGCCCGCATGCGGTGAAATTACGGGTGATCGATGACTATGTCTCCCAAGCAGATCTTCCTATCTGACACTGATGGCGTCTTTCGGCCAGGAAGCTCATTATACCTGTTAATATTCTCAATCTCCATTCCAATATCTAGCACATCATTCTCGGATTATACTCCCTATTTCAACTGCCTTCTGCATCCATTGATCTTGATGAAGCTTTTAATGGTCAGTTGAATTCCTGTGTTAGGTGCTTCCTGGGTCACCAAGTATTATGCCTTACTTTCCACAGTTTCACTGGATGAGTTCCCGTTCCTCTATCTTGCGTTATTTATTATGTTCGCTTGATTATTTACTACAATCCATTATCGGAGATTATCCCTTTTGAGGAATACTCTTCAACTTAATGGACAAGTCCATCTGGGTTCGACATGTTGAGGTTGAACAATGGCTTAAAATATTGTTGCTGGTTAAAAGAACCCTATAAACATCACACTGGGGAGCTTCAATGCCTTTGGCACACCAAAGAAAGCTGCGTTTAGGGTACTCTGTTACGTTCGTTATTGATGTTGATTTCTTTCATACTCATCATTTGAATATATTTCATATTGATTATTGTCAGATCTTATCTTTCCTCTAACTTTATTTCCACAGAATTTCTATAACAGAATCCACAGGATCCAGTAATTATTTTTTATCCCTTTTATTATTTCAGTGTCATCATACTATGAGCTTCTAATATTTTATTGTCTATGTTATTCAGTTCTGATTATATTCCCCAAAATGTCATTCTGATTGTTTTCCCAACTTATTTTATATTTTTCTACATATATTGCAGGTGCCATTTTGCTGATTTTTTTCTGTTGGCATTTGTCAGCTTTGGTGTTTGGGGCTCTACCAGTTTTGACACCACCGGCGCTAAAACACAGGGAAAAACAGATACCATAAAAAGAGTTGAGAAATTTTTGGAAGGATTACAGAAGCTATCAGGCAAACAAGATATAGCTTTGCTGATATCAAGGAAATTCACTTAAGTTTACTTATTTGTGTATCTGAGACTGGGGAGAGCGACGGTTTATGGAATTGTGTACAAAGTGGTATGTCTTTTTTTCCAGTGAAATTCACGTTGCAGTCTAAAGTGGTTTTTCTGAATGATTCCAAGGGGATACGGGAACAGAGGAGTTCATCATATGATTTTTAGTCTTTTTGGGGATAATTAGCAATGACACCATTTTTTTGTTAACGGGTTCGTTTTTGGTTGGCTTCTGCGCCAGATGGATTTAGACGAGGCACTCGTGCTACGAGCTATCTTGTTCCATAAATGAATCCTTGGAAAAATGACATATTCGCAACAGGGGTGTCAAAGAAGTTTGCCCCGTGTGTTGGAAAAAGATTCAAGCAAATAGCCCTGGTTTATAGCCAAAGGGAATTGAATATCTCCCATCAAGGTTGCGACCAACATTAATCTTCCATGGTATCGATATCAAACCCCACGATACATCATTTTTTCCCTTATAGACCACAACATGAATCCCCAAGATATGCGTTTTGGACTTGCCAAAAACTTTCTCCAAAAGAGAAAAGGTGCTGTCACCATTGACCTTGTCTGCTCAGTGTGGTATACTCTATTTTGGTGGTACATTCCACCGAGTCTTGTGTCTAGAACTTTGGCAATAGTCTTTCTTTTCTCTATATTGTCAGTATTCTATAGCTTCGCATGTTGCTTCTGGAAATGGTGGGAGGAAGGAAGAACTTTGATGGTAATAAGGGACTAATGCCAGCCAGAATTGTTTTCCAGAATGGGTGTACACTCACCTAAAACAAAGGAGGAGAGCTGCGAATCAGAATCGAGGAGGAAGATGATGAAATGATAGTGAAAAAGCTAGCGATAATAGCTTTGTGGTGCTCCAATGGCAACCCGTAGATCGGCCCCAATGAAAGTGGTGGTTCAAATGCTAGAAAGAGAGGGTCACGACTTGGCTTACCATCAAGCCTTTCGTTGCAACAAATGTGAATGATGTCCCTCCTGTTCTAACAGAGACTTTTTACATAAATCAGTAAGTCCGAAATAAATTAATAAATTGTAAAATAATTTGTAATAAAGTAACTTAATGTAATACACCTTACATGGCATATGTTATTTTCATGAAACAAGTAGCTAGTTAAGTAATTAAGATTTAATTCTTTAGGAGATCATGACTTGTAGCATCCATAATATATTGTTGTAGTGTTTCCCTAAATAAGCTTTCAATTTTGAGAATGAAGTCAGTCGTCCATCGACTCCTATAAATAATGAAGTTTTGTGCACAATATCCGAACAAGTCGAACAATGTTAACATGATGAATCTTCCCATGGAACCAACTTCATTGATGAAATCTTGGCCATTAGACTTTGACTTGCTTATTATCTTCACCGCAACATAGCTGCCGCTTCGAAGTTTACCTTTGTAAACAGAACCATAGCCCCCTTCACCCCACTTCTCCTTGAAGCCCTTTTCATATTCTCAGGGCCGTTCCATTACAAAATTAGGGTCCTGTGCAATATTTAAATTTGGGCCCCTTTTTAAGTAATTTTTGTTCAAAAAGTTGTGTTAAAATTCAAAATATAATATTGTATAAAAAATACTTCTAAAATTTTATTTAAAAATGGCATGCGCCTTGCACATTTAGACGCAAAATTATCCACCAAACTTTTGATACAAGCTCTTCCAAAATCTCATTTTTCTATAGAGATTAAAGCTACCATTGAGTCTCTCTGCAACATACTTGATCGTAAGTTAAGGTTTCAACAATTTAAACTTTGAAAAACTCCTTTCTGCAGAGTCAACCGTTGGGATATTTAAGAATATTCGATATGCAATAGTAGCATTGAAAAACAACCCATATGCAATCGATCAATTCTGCAATAGTAGCATTTGCAATCGATCAATTCTTCTTTTCTTTTTACGCTTATCAAACCCAGATGAATATTTTTTAGAAGACATAATTATTATAGTCCTAAGAAAAAAATAAGAATTTATTTAGAAACTCTATGAATAAATAATTAATCAAGAAACAAATTCTTGAATATATTATTCTGAAATCAGAATTATTAAGTTATGTAAATAAAAAATAAATAAAAATTATGAAATAATATGTAATTTTAATTTTAATTGCCTGTTAAGAGAATTGAAGATCCGTAGCGCACAAACTGACTTTGTCGTATTTGCGTCAATTCACTAAATTCTGTGCAAATTATTGAATTTGTTGTTTGTGTCTTTGCAAATAATACAAATTAAAATTATACAATTCAAAATTTTACAAATTAATAATTATAAAATTGGAATTGCCTAATCTTACAAAGAGGTGAAAAGCACGAGCAGAGGCAATTAATGAATTATGAAATTAAATATTAAGGATTATATGCATAACTAACACTTAATTCAATTAAGTAAAGTATTAGACAATTAATTAGTAATTACCTAAGCAATTTGTTGTCCCCTACCTCGACTGCCGTCACTATGGATCTATAGTCGTCGCCAGTACGTATGATTCTATGTCTGTCGCCAGTACGTAGGAGGCTAGGTTAGAAAGTATTTGTTTCTTTTTAGATGTTAGATGCCTGATGTCTGGCGCCTTATATATACTAAAACATAAATTATTTTTTTTAATATGGGCCCCCAATTTTTGGGGGTCCTGTGCGCCGGCCCTGGAAAACAGCCCAGGGCCGGCCCTGCATATTCTTAACGGTGTCTGTAAGAGTATCTTATGGACAAGAGATTATTATCGGCGCTGAGGAAATTCTCTATTGCATCAAACACGGATAGGTGTCTTGTTCGCAATTTGATGTTCCTACAAGAACGGGTGCACTCGTTATTGGTAAACCAATGGGATTGGGTAACAAGTATGCCTTAGGACGCTTGAGATGACAAGCTACATATGAGGAATAGAGTGAAAAGATATTTTGATCTGAAGGCAAACATTTTGTTGAGGGGTACGTGTTAGGATCGGATCGGGTTCACAACACCAAATTTACAATAGCAACTTGAACCGGAAATATGAGAATAAATTCTACTGTAAGATTATTAAATAAATCATACACAGAACAAGAAAATTGAAGAAGAATTTTTTTTTTCTTATATTGGTAAAATGATAAAACAATAGGATTACAAATATAACTCTCTATTTTTTCTCTACAGAATTTTGCTCCGTATATTTCGTGAGATAGAATGGATGAGATAATCTGATGAAGGATGTTGCATTATTTATAGCCACAAAAAATTCTAGAGAATTCTTAAGCATTTAATATTATAATAAATGCCTAGAACTTGCATGCAAAAAACTTCTCCTGCATAATTTCCCCAAAGCAAATCTAGCCCCATGCTTTTCTCTTAGCAAACCTCCACCCAAGTCCCTTAGGTGCCCTTTAGGTAAACCTCCCACCCAAATTCCTTTTGGGAAATCTCCTCCCAAAATCTTCCCAAGCAAAATCTCTGTACATTCCACATTTGAATTTAATATTTACAGTACGTGCTTTGGTTTAGCAATGGATCAGATCAGAAGACGAAGGCTTATTTAATTCGTTTACAAGATAAGAATAGGATGCTCTTTTAGTTCAATTATTTTCAATGGAGGATATATCTATATAAGAAAACTCCACTTGTGGACTCAAATGTGCTATCCATTGATTTTTTGGAAAGCATACTCAATTGCTACTTGAAAGTGTAAATCCTTGTGTGAAGAACATAAATCAACATAACAAGTTGATTACGACATCAAATTAAGAACATCAATACACAATTATTATCTAAAATTAAACTTAAAATTTTATGACTAACCAATCAACCATGGATGAGTATACATTTGAATCAAACTTTGTATTTTGATATAATATTCATCGGTAAATATGTGCGACACATCATCACACTTCTTCCCGTGATATTTATTTGACTCAATCAACTCCCCACTTGTTTTATGTATGTGTTAAGAAAATTTATTTTGGCACATAAAAGACAAAATTTCCAAATGCATGGAAAGGTCAGTAAGCTCACGTCCACACCTCCCAGAGGAAATACAGACAAGTTTTCACAATCCTTGTGCTCCATCTTTTATAAGCATTCTTTGACTAGAATATAATGGAAAAGGTCTTTCTTTATGATAATGTATAATTTCCATCATTTTTGCATTGAGTATTATTTATTATATATATATTATATACAATGAGTAGTTAGTAGCGTTATATACGTAGTACGGTATATATAGTATATTATTATAATATATATAGTAGTATGTATATATATTGATATATTCTCGGATTCTAACATAAGTATCTATCCACAAGTTGTCTTCCTAACTAAAACAATAATCATAATAAGTAATATACTACTAATTAATATTTCACAAATTTAATTAAATTAAATTATAACAGGTAAGAGAGAAGGATATATGTAGTTCAGTATTTGTAAAGAGAAAAATCAGCTCACCTCACTTTTTTTTTTTTTNTTTTAATTACAGGGAAGGGATACCCAAATATACTATTTACGCCTACACCGAGGCTCAATCCTAAGACATCCCACATAAGGGGCATATCGGATACCAATGAACCACAAGCCACTTGATCATCGGCTCACCTCACTTTGAGCACAAAGATTCCTCTTTATAGTTAGCAAATTGACCGTCTCACGATCGATTTTCATCTATGAAATGTGTTGGTCGGTTTTCTCATAATAAGTCTTACACATTTCCTCATAAATATTATAATTTTTCTCATAAATAACTTTTCAATCCCTAATATATACTTTTTAATTTAAAAAGTCATTATATTTTTTAATAAAAATGTCACAATTTCTTCATAAGTATTATATTTTCTCTCATAAGTAACAATTAATCAATTTATCCATTTAAAAAAAAAAAACAAAAACAAATATCATGGCAGTTACTAGTTGGCAACCACCCTGACGCGTAAGTTAACTTACTTTGACCCTCTTCGTTTTCTTTCTTTCTTTTTAAAAAATTAGAGCCAAAAATTTACCAGATGAACATGTTTTTTCTCTCCCCACATATTCAAAAAACATAACAAAAACCACAATGGTTGCTCAAAAGGAGGTATATTTTATATTTCAAATGAAATATAACTAATTTAAAAAGGCGAAAACATGGTCAAATTGCCTTTAACTATAGGGTCAAAATGCAATTAGTCTCTTAAAATAAAAAAAAAATTCTAATAGACACTTAACTTTCTATTTTTACAATTAAGTTAATTATATCGGTTTTGGAACAAAGTTAATTAAACCGGTGTACGTTCAAGTAATCGGTACAAAATTTTTTAATTAAAAAATTAAGTTAAAATAAAAAATATTTTAATTCAGATAAATTAATTAAATTAAAAAAATTTGCATCTGGAACGAACTGGTCACAAATAATGTTATTTAGAATAAATGATATTTCTCTCCAATTTTTTTACACCTTATTTCTCAATGATATTACTATTTAAATTGGTCCACTAGATTAAAAAAGGTTGAATAGTCAAACATTTTGGAATAAAAGCCAAATATAAATGACCACACCTGAATTTAATGGAGAGGGAGAAGGACTTGCTGCCTGCCCCTTTTGCAGACTCTCAATGTGAATGACCTCAATGATCTATGTCCTTCTGGCCTCATAGACGCTTGTTTTCAAGACATGAGTTGTAGACCAAAATCTCATTTTGATTTAAATTCATTGGTTTAACGCACGAATATTGAACACACTATTGGAAACTTTCTTAATTAACATTTGAATTCTGAATTCGACAACACATGTAGTAACATATGATTACCAAGCCATATATTGAAAATTTATCTATATCTATCTACAATAAGCGTCCAGAAATATGTAATTAAGCGTAGTAAGTAAGTTCGAACAAACAACAAAAGATAATAATGGGGCCATCTAAATTGCACACCCGCGCTAAAGTTCATTACATAAGTCATACCCCTTTTAACTCACAAATATACCTGATGCTGGTTGGAATTAGAAGAATTGGGCAAAAATGCCCTTAATGGACTTCTGATGATTTCTGCATGGAAGGGGTCTGTCTTGATCCACTTTCCATAATGCTCCGAAAGGAAAGGTATCAGTTGGAATTTGCAGCAACTCAGCACATCTCCTTCAAGCCATTTGCAACCACCCTACCATTGAAGGTCTCGGAATTGACTGGTTTGATGCACCAAAGCCCAAACTGATGGTCATCTTCTTTGTAATTCTCTTCTCATCCTCATCTAATTCTCCCATCTCAATTCCTTGCCCTTGGTTGATATCCATTGTAAAATCCAAGATGGGAAGTATTGACCTCTGACTCATCTGACGTCAACTGGGACTTTCTTTAGGCCTAGCATCTCCATCAAAAAGCATTCCGAAAGCTATTTTTTAAAAAAAAAAAACATCGGCCTTGGTGGTGGAAATGGCTCCAAGCTCTGTTGATCAACTCTGCGCCCCCAACATACCCAATTGTTCCACGGGCGGTGCGCTAAGTATTACAATGCTTTAGTCGGTAGGAATAATTTTGCGAGGACCAAAAATCAGAGATTTTTTGGAATGAAGTTCTCATCTAGAAGTTATATTATGTGCGGTTTGATGGTCAAATGTGTATTGCCGATGTCACTATCCTCGGTGCAAGTAATCAATCCCCGAGCTCTCCTACTGCCCAATTTCAAACTCCTTGCCAATTCAACAAACTTTGCTATCTGCTCCCTGATTAATGTATTTGTCAATGGGATCCATTATGACATGAAGTCATATACAAGAAGCACGCTTAGAATTCTGGCACTATTCCAACAAGTCGAACAATTGTTGACATGATGACTTTCCCATGAAGAAACTTCATGATAAAATTATCTTTGGCCGTTAGACTCTTCCCTTATTTTTAACCATCGCCGACACCTTCGAAGTTTGCCTTTCTAAAACAGAACCGAGGTGTCTCTCTCTTTCTCCCCAGCTTCTCTCTGCAGGCCCTTGGTCTTTTTTTATACTCTTGGATGTGTTGAAGAGTCTTTATATGTTGCAACAGATATTCTCAGCGCTGAGGAAATTTCTCGATTGCATCGAATACTTGATAAATGCCTTCTCTTATATTTTTTTTTTGCATAATTAGAAACAGAATCGCATATACTCCAATTGTAATCTTTCAATACAGTGCTTATTCCCGCACAGTCGCGTCACAAACTGCCAAATTATTACAAATTTATTAAAAGTAATTATAACTAAAAGATGTGTCTTCGTTGTCTTTGGCTGTGGGTTGAGGGGTTTGTGTGCCCAAGTTTATTAAATAATTTACAGAGCAGTTCGGAGAAGAGATGAGTTCTTACTCCAAGCAGTTCATCTTTGTGTTGTGTCTTTGGTTTGATTTGTGATTCTGTTGTTGTTGTGTTTTTTTGTTTGTGTTTGTTTTTGTTTGTGTGTTGTGTTTTTTTTGTGTTTTGTCATTGATGTGTAGGTCATTTATAAATTTGTCCTTGTATCTTCGATGATGTTTTTGTGTGGATATTATGGTGTGTTGTTTTGTGTGTGGTTTTTTGTGTGTGTGTTGTGTATTGGTGTTTTTTTTTTTGTGTTGGTTGTTGGTGTGGGTATTTATGTTGTTTGTTGTGTGTTGTTGAGTTAGTTATGGGTAGTGTTGCTTGGTGTTGTTGTTGTGCTAATTGTTTTGGATTTTTGGTTTTGTATGTTATGGTTTTGTAGTAGTAGTATGGTATGTGTTTTAATAATGTGTTAGGCTTGTCGAGGAGGGGGGTGGGGTGTTTTTTTTTGTGTGTTTTTTGGTGGTTTGTTTTTTTTGTGTTGTTGTGTGGTGTTGGTTTTTGTGTGTGTGTGGTGTTTTTGTTGTGTTGTGTCTTGTGTGTTGGTTTGTTGTGCTTCTCTTTTTTTGTGTGTTGTTTGCCCGCGTTCCGCCGCGTTGTGTTGTTGTTGTGTGTGTTGTGTTGTTTTGTGTTTGTTGTTTGTGTGTGTTTTGTTTGGTTTGTTGTTTGGTTGTTGGTTGTTTATTTGGTATTGTTGTGATGTGTGATCTGTTAAAAGTAATTTTCCTCTCTTCTACATTTTGTCAGCGTGCATCTCAGTAACGCCATTCCATCACAATATTATTGTAGGTTTATTACGATGTAAATAATACCGATGGCTCTTGACAGTAAGAACTCAATCTCTTCTCACTAACTGCTCTGTAAATATAACTGCACCACTCTTTTTAGTATATTTACTTTATAAATTTGTATAATTTTTGCAGTTGCTGACCGACTTGCGGGAATAAGCACTGGCTATTAAAGATTACAATTGGAGTTCCAGCCCCAATTCTTGTTTCTAATTAATCAATTCCGCAGAAGGGCATTTATCATATCGGATGCCAATCCGAATTTCCTCAGCGCTGAGTAATAATCTTGTTGCCCATCAGCTAACTCTTACAAACACATCAAGCAGTATGACAAGGGCCTCAGAGAGAGCTGGGCAGAAGGGGGCTCGGTTCTGTTTACAAGGCCAAACTTCGAAGTGGTCGCGATGTTGCAGTGAAGATAATAGGCAAGCCCAAGTCTAACGGCCAAGATTTTATCAATGAAGTTTCTTCCATGGGAAAGATTCATCATGTCAACATTGTTCGACTTGTTGGATATTGTGCACAGAATTCTAAGCGTGCTCTTGTATATGACTTCATGTCTAATGGATCCCTTGACAAATACATTAATCAGGGAGCTGATGCAAGTTTGTTGAATTGGCAAAGGAAGTTTGAAATTGCAGTAGGAGTAGCTCGTGGGATTGATTACTTGCACCGAGGATGTGACATCCAAATTCTACATTTTGACATCAAACCACATAATATACTTCTAGATGAGAACTTCATTCCAAAAATCTCTGATTTTGGTCTCGCAAAATTATTTCCTACCGATAAAAGCATTGTAATACTTACCACCGCCCGTGGAACAATTGGGTATGTGGCGCCAGAGTTGATCAACAGAAGCATTGGAGCCATTTCACACAAGGCCGATGTTTATAGCTTCGGAATGCTTTTGATGGAAATGCTAGGCCTAAAGAAAGTCCCAGTTACCGGTCAAGATGAGTCGAGTCAATACTTCCCATCTTGGATTTACAATGATATCACAAGGCAAGTGCAATTGAGATGGAGAATTAGATGAGGATGAGAAGAGAATTACAAAGAAGACATGACCAATAGTTGGGCTTGGTGCACAAACCAGTCCAATTCCGAGACCTTCAATGAGTAGGGTGGTTGAAATGCTTGAAGGAGATGTTGAGTTGCTGCAAATTCCAACTGATACCTTCCTTTCGGAGCCAATTATGGAAGTGGATCAAGAACAGACTTCCATGCCAGAATCATCAGAATCCATAGCATTTTTGCCCAATTCTTCTAATTCCAACAGCATAGGTATAATTGTGGATTAAAGGGGGTATGACTTATGTAATGACTTTAGCGCGGTGTGCAATTAGATGGCCCCATTATTATCATTTTGTTGTTTTGTTCGACTTACTACTACCTTAATTACATATTATGTGGACCTTATTGTAAGATAGATATAATAAATTTTCAAATATATGCTTGGTAATCATATGTTACTACATGTGTTGTCGAATTCAAATTCAATGTTAATTAAGAAAGTTTCAAATAGTGTGTTCAATATTCAGCGTTAAACCAAATGAATTCAATCAAAATGAGATTTTGGTCTTACAACTCATTCTTGTAAAACAAGCTGTCTAAGAGCCAGAAGGACATAGATCATTGAGGTCATTCACATTTGAGAGTCTGCAAAAGGGCAGCAATCTTCTCCTCTCATTACATTGGTGTGGTCTATTTAATTTGGCTTTTATTCCAAAATTTTTGACTATTTCAACCTTTTCAATCTAGTGACCAATTTTAAATTAGTAATTATCATTGAGAAATAAGGTGTAAAAAATGGAGAGAAATAATCATTTTTCTAAATACAATTATTTGTGACCAAGTTCTCAGATGCCATTTTTTTAATTTAATTAAATTTACTGAATAAAATATGTTTTTTAATTTTAATTAATTTTTAATTAAAAAAATTTACGATCTACTTTGAAGTAACCGGTTAATTAACTTTGTTCCAAAACCGATTAATTAACTTAATTGTATAAAAATAAAAAGTTAAAGTGTCTAATTAGAATTTTTTTTTTTTATTTTAAGAGACTAATTGCATTTTGACCTATAGTTGAAAGGCATATTTGACCATTTTCCCTTTTTATAGTTATATTCATTTGAAATATAAAATATACTCCTTTTGAGCAACCCATTGTGAGTTTTTGTTATGTTTTTGAATATGTGGAGGAGAGAAAAAACATGTTCATCTGGTAAATTTTTGGGCTCTAATTTTTAAAAAGAAAGAAAGAAAACGAAGAGGGTCAAGTAAGTTAACTTACGCGTCAGGGTGGTTGCCAATTAGTAACTACCATGATATTTGGTTTTGTTTTTTTAAAAAATGGATAAATTGATTAATTGTTAGTTATAAGAGAAAATATAATACTTGTGAAGAAAACTGTGACATTTTTATTAAAAAATATAATACTTTTAAATAAAAAAGTAATATTAGAGATTGAAAAGTTATTTATGAGAAAAATTATGAGGAAATGTGTAAGAACTTATTATGAGAAAACCGACCAACACATTTCATAGATGAAAATCGATCGGTGAGACTGGTCAATTGCAACTATAAAGAGGAATCTTTGTTGCTCAAAGTGAGGTAGCCGATGATCAAGTGGCTTGTGGTCATTGGTATTCCGATTATGCCCCTTTTCTATGCGATGTGATGTCTATATAAGACGCGATTGTTCAAGCCTTTCACGTGTAGTCTTCCTCGATTATAAATAATATAGTATTAAATTTACTCTGGATTACCAATAACCTTCTCTCTGAATTCTAAAATCACCAATAAAAAAAAAAAGTGAATATTACTTTTTAGGTGATTGACTGAATTTTCGCTCTTTTAATGCATATATTACTGTAACTAAAAATTAGTCCACAAATTTTTTCCCTCTCTTACTTACAGTGTATTATATAAATTTCATATCTCTATTATAAGATTTATACTGAAAATATTAAAATATCTATTAGTATAGTATCCATTTTTAATAAAAAATAAATGAATCTAAAAATTTTTAGTTAGAAAGGATAAACTTTGTAGACGATAATGGCAGTAGTATTATCGTTATAGATTGACAAATGCACACTGACGCGTAATATTAACTTACTTGACCCTTTCGTTATTCTTCTTCTTTCTTTTTAATAAAATTAGGGTATGCCCCAAAATTTCCAGGTAATGAACATGTTTTTTACTCTCCTTCACAACATATACAAAACTTAATATATACATAACTCACAATGGGTTATTGTCTCAAAAGGGGATGTATATTTTATATTTTCAGATGTAATATTATCTTATAAAAAGGGAAATATATCAATTGGTCATAATATGCCTTTTCATAACTATAGGTCAAAATGCAATTAGTCTCTTAAATTAAAAAAAAAAAAATCTAATTAGACACTTTAACTTTTTATTTTATACAATTAAGTTAATTAATCGGTTATTTGGAAACAAAGTTTAATGTAACGGTTATCTTCAAGTAATATCGGTATATTTTTTAATTAAAAATTAATTATAAAATTTATAAAAAGGGGGACATTTTTTAATTCAGCATATATTAATTAAATTAAAAAATAATAGCTACATTCTGCGACGAATTGGTCCACAATACTACAAATGCATATATATATTATAAAGAAATATGATTATTTC
>VALG01006192.1:0-10229 GCA_009835305.1 Ipomoea purpurea
AGGAGATTACACCACCTCGCGAACCACTATAATTGTCTTTGTTTCTTTACTGCTTTCTTTACTTACTGCTCTTTACTTATTGCCTCACAAGATATATCATCACACAATCTCACACACACTTTATCGTTATTTAATTTCCGCTGTGCACCATACTCTAACAATCTAGTTAAGAGTTTTGGTTTATCTCTCTGTCTTAGCAATTGTTGTGCTGTGCGAAAAAGTTTGAAAGTCTATTCACCCCCTCTAGACTTTCACCTTACCTCTTTTGGGACCAACAATTGGTATCAGAGCAGGTGGTCAGGAACTGATACCAACAAATTGTATCAGAGCCTGTAGCCTATTTGAGTCAGTTTATACCAACCTTTGGTATTAAAACACGTTGCCCAACTGGGTTAACTATTTTTGACTGCTAGGCTGATCCATTCTACAAAGTGTGTGAATTGGATTAATCTTTTCATATCTCTCGTGATGATGATGAAGAAAGATTTAGCTCAAAATCTATTATTCTCACTTGATAAATTTGATGATTGGAAAGTTCGTATGCAGGTACACTTATCGGCTTACACGATGAAATGTGGGAAGTATTTCCACTGGCCCTATCGAAATATTAAAAGTCAATACGGCGTTTGTCCTATCCCCGGATGCTCCACAGTACGTACAAAAGCCTAAACCGGAATGGACATCGGATGATAGAACGCGGAATAATCTTGACAATATTGCCAAGGATATTCTATTCAAAGCCGTGGATGATACAATATTTCCGAAAGATCCGAAAGTGTGCTACAACTAAAGAAATATGGGAAACTCTCATCAAGATTGGCGAAGGAGATGAACAAGAAAAAGATAATAAGCTCACAATCGCCATGAAGAAATTTGAAGATTTCAAAATGCTCTCAAATGAAAGTGTTGCAGACATGGAAGCTCGAATGATCAAAGTTCTTGGAGAGATTAGTGATCTTGGCAAAAATATTAGCCAAAAAGAAATTAATCTCAAAATCCTACGAGGCTTACCATCTGCATGGGATATGAAGGTTACGGCTATGCGCGATCACCGAGATCTAAGAATGTTGTCAACAGACAAATTATTTAGTGATCTAAAAGCATATGAGTTCGAAATGAAGGCCAAAGATGATGATGTTCATGAAGCTCGAAATTCTGCTCTAATGGCCGAACAACCGTCAACCTCCAGGTCAGTAGAAAATATGTTGATTTTATGACTGACGAAATTTTTGCTCTTTTTGTGAAAAGATTTAAAAGGTTTATGCGAAAGGAGACACAAAAATTCTGCTCGTGGAAAATTCGTCTCTCGCACCCCACAAGAAGAAAAAGTCGAAGAAAACAACAATTTGTGCTACAATTGCCGCAAACCCGGACATTTTAAAATAAATTGTCCATATCCGATCGTTAGCAAGTATCAAGGAAAAATGTTGAATCTACGCCGAACAAATCCGAAAGCAAAAGGTTCAAGCGCGACAAAAAAAAGCTCTCGTTAGCAACGAACCGAATGAAAATGGTGATTCGGAGGAATCATCATCAAGCGATGAAAGTTCAAGTTCGGATGATGATACGGCGCTAATATGCAAGCTAATGGAGTTGAGTACAAGTGAAGATTGTCTTATGGCTCTTGAAGCAGAGGAAGAAGAGGTAACATTCTAATTCTTTCAATTCTGTTAATTCCTCTTTTTCTCGTGAATCTGTTGATAATCTAATGCGAGATTGTCAAGAGATTATGCTCACTCATCCTCAACTCAAGGAGCGCAATAATATTCTAATTCTTGAAAAAGAAGAAATGAATAAAAAATTGCAAGATGCTTTACTTGAAGTGAGTAAGTTGAAGAATGAAAATATTCATCTTCAAGAAGAGTGTAAAGCAAGAGAGGTTAGAGAACATAATCTTCGGGCAACCATTGCTACGTTCACTAACTCGTCCAAAATTATGGATAAGATGGTGAGCATGCAAAAGCCATCAGGAGATAGAACCGGAATCGGTTATGACTCCACATGTTCTCAAACCCCTCAAAATCTGACTAATTCTACTACTACTTTAAATAATAAAGTTCAAGTGGTAAAATTTGTTAAAAGTCAGAATAGCACGATGAGACAAGACTTGGCAAAACAATTCAAATTATACGGCAAAACAACAAAAATTCTACAAGCAAAGATATGCCAAAGAGTCAAGTGCAAAAAGATTTCATAGAAAAGAGGGAAGCTTTTCTAGAAATAAAGTTGGGAAATTTTATCCCACTCAAAAGGATTGGTTGTGCAATAGATGTAATGCTTTTTATAGACCAAAGCAACAATCCTCTTCCCAAGTGCCAAAATATAAAAATGTTTTTCAAAACCGGCCCAAAAAGGTTTTCAACAGTGAGTTATGATTATCATGTTCTAATGGTTACAAACAGTCCATCTTAATTCAATAAGATCAAGGTGGGTTTGGTTACCAAAAAATCACTAACAACAAAGGACCCAAGCAAGTATGGTTACCTAAAGTTAATTTCTTTTTTGAAGGATGTTTGGTACATCGATAGTGGTTGCTATGGCCACATGACTAGAAAAATAAATCATATCTAGTGAATTTCAAAGAAATCGATGGACCAAAAGTTATATTCGGTGGAAATCAAAATTATGGAATACAAAAGGAGTTGGCACGATCAAGAAAAATGGTTGAAAGATTGAAGATGTTTCTTTCGTTGAAGGATTGAAAATTTAATTTGTTGAGCACTAGTCAATTTTGTGATAAAGGCTATCTTGTAGAATTTTCTAAAGAATTGCCTAATAAAAAATGAGCTCACAAATGAGTTTGTTCTTTCTGGAAAAAGGCGAAAGAACATGTATATTGTTGATTGGAGTACAAACAAAGATTCAGTGTGCTTAATAACCAGAAATTCGAATGAAGCTAATTGGGAGTGGCATAGAAAGCTCAATCACTTAAACTTCAAGACTATCAATCAACTTGCAAAGAAGAATCTAGTTGAAGCTTGCCAGATATTATCTTCAAGAAGACCAAGTGTGTGATGCATGCCAACGCGGAAAGCAAATCAAATCATCATTCAAATCAAAGACACACGATCAACATCAAGACCGCTAAGCTTACTACATATGGACTTATTTGACCGGTTGATCCATTAAGTGTAAGTGGTAAGAAATATACTCTCGTTGTTGTTGATGATTTCCAGGTACACTTGGACCGTGTTCATCAAAGAAGAAAAATGAAGTTGAGCAAGTTCTACCGAAGCTGTTGAAGCAACTACAAAAATGAGAAAGAATTGCAAATATCAAAAATACGAACGGATCGCAGGAACCGAGTTCGTGAATGGAGTTATACAAGCTTTTTGCAATTCACATGAATTTCTACCATTATCTGCGCCAAGACACCCCCCAACAAAACCGTGTGCCGAAAGAAAGAAATGCAGTTCATACGGTCGCAATGTATGTAGTTTGGTAGAACGCCCCCATTTTTATTTATAAGTCTAGTAGATGCTAGACCAATGACGGGAAAATTATTTAAAAAAAATTAAAAAAAGAAAAATAATGGAGAAGAGATAAAACAGCAGGAAGAGGCATGAAAATGGAAGAATTAGTTAAAGCATAGATATTCTCAAGCTCTTATAAATCTAATAGATTTGTCATGCGAGGAAAATGATCAACATTAAAGAAGAAGAGATGGATATGATAAACTATTCACAGATCATAGTGTTATCTCAAGATATCCCAGGAGAATTTCGTTGATGAAAATTACGATGAAGACTGCCATGAAATATTAACTTGATATCAAGCATTTATTGGAAAGAAAGGACGTACATTAAAGAAGATGGAGATTTAATCAATAGTTGTACGAATGAAGTGATGATGAACCTTGATATGTTATGCAAAATGGCTTAAGTTCAAATCTCACCATTAATGATTTTACAAGTACTTGCAAGGTCAAAGTGAAATTGAGAAGTAATTGAAGCAGCCGGAGAAGTCAAAGTCAATTTTGGGTGCCAATTACAAGCCAAAAGGAAAAATACTAGTCTAACTAGTATGGGATTAAATTAAAGAATATTTTTATCCCAAAGAGTAACAAGGACCACTTCAGAGCTGATCAGAGAAGCCATTCTACAACCAAAACTGAGACCCAGATATTCTCACTCAACGTAAAACCAGAGGAATATCATATTAAGATATTCTCACTCAACGTAAAACCAGAGGAATATCAGATTAAGTTTGGAGCTCATTTACATGGAGATGAAGATCCATCAACGGAACGTAAAACCAGAGGAATATCATATGAAGTTTGGGAGCTCATTTACATGGAGATGAAGATCCATCAACGACTAGCTTATCTCTTTCTGACACTTTGCCAGAAGATAAGATAAGATTTCTAACAAAAGATACAAGATTTCTAAAATGAGATCGCTCTATCCAACGGGCAGATCCTCTATTACAAGCTATAAAATGATGAAGATGTGAAGACTTGAAGATCACGGAGAGAGAAAAATATACGAGCAAAAAGAGCTAAAATCTCATTTGTTACAGAGCATACCAAAAGAAATCTTCAAGTGTGAGAAAAGAACTCAGAGAGCTCAAAGAAGAAATATTCAGAGAGTTCAAAAAGCAGAGCTAAACAGAGCATAAAAATCAAGTTTTTACTTGATACATCCAAAGAGAGAAAACACTCAGAGAAATCATTCAAGAGTGTTAATCTTCATCAAAGAGACATGTGCATCATTGAAGATCAACTACACAGTCTCAAAAGTTGGAAGCAAGACAACACTGTTTTGGAGCAAAACAAGAGAAGGAGAAATACACGGAGCTGTGAGTGGATCACACGAAGCAGCAGTGTCGGAGGCACTGGGCTGTTTGATTGGCGGCTGTGATCAAAGCACTAGATCACGGGATAGTTTCTACCGGAGTGTGGAAGACGGGGAAAGTAACGCGAGTCGTGAAATCCTGGGATAGTTAGCGCGGCGACGTGAAACCCGAAACAGCCCAGTGGTGGTGTCATGGGCGTGATTAGTGCGGGCTTTGTGATCAAAGCACTAGATCACGGAATATTCATTGTATCTTGGAACCAAGAAGTGGTAGATATAGTGAATTGCTCTTGAGAGATAAGAACAAGTGGAGTAGGAGATTACACCACTCCTCGCGAACCACTATAATTGTCTTGTGTTCTTTACTGATTTCTTTACTTACTGCCTCTTTACTTTAATTCTTCTACACGAGATAATTCCTCACACAATCTCACACACACTTATCTTTAATTTATTTCCGCTATGGCACCATAACTCTAACAATCTGTTAAGAGTTTTAGTTTATCTCTCTGGCTTAGCAATTGTTGTGCTTGCGAAAAAGTTTGAAAGTCTATCACACCCCCCCCCCCCCCCCTCTAACTTTCACCCTTACCTCTTTTGGGACCAACATTGTTCGGAGTATAGCACATGATTAACGATGAACAATACCAAGTTTAGAGGAGGAGTTGAATGTAACTTTTTATATTCTCCTCCTAAATAAGACGAAATAGGCTTTATTTTGCAAGAAAAGAATCGTTCTACCATGACTGATGAAAATGTGCAAAAATTTTCATACAAGTCAGTTTTGCACACATAGGAAACCCCAAGTAAATCGAGTGTAATCATCAACAAATTATAACAAATGTAACGATATCCATTATACGAAGTAACAGACGCAAGACCCCAAATAGTTAGTATATTAAATCTAGCGTACGGAGAACTATAGGACATAACCCGAGCAAGGAAATCGTGAGGATTCCAAAGTTGAGAAGACGAACAAAATGACGAACTAATATTATTTACTAGAGGAACTAACAGAACATAACTCCAAGATTTGATCAAGACACGATGATGCAGATGCCCTAAACGATTGTGCCAAACAAAGGCAAAGCACAAGTAGCAAAGAATGCCACGGAATTGGAATGAGACATGCGCAACGTGTATAAGACCACTTGAAGTTAGACCTTTAAAGAGCACCACTTTGGTTATAGGATCCTTCATAAGAAAAAGGGTAAACTAAAAAAAAGACATTGTTATCTACTTATCACTGACAAATTTTTTGAACATATAATATACAATGCAAAAGACCAGAAACATGTAAAACATTAGATAATTTAAAGGAATGAGACTCGGTGATAAATGAAGCATAACCCAACACCAATAAGAGCAAACCTGAAACGATTTCTCTAACACGAAGCAGTTGTATGAACTATTGTAGCTGGTTGTAGACGACATCACAGAAGCATCAAGCATGGCGTGATTAGTAGTCCTAGTGTCAAGAAACCAATTATGCGGTCCAATGGAACTACCATCATTTGAAAACCAATGGCGTGATAAACCATATGAGCCTGAGGACCGGGATCCTGATTATACCTTTGAAAACAGGTTGCAATCGTGTGACTCTAAGTGTTGCAAATCTGACACTCGGCATATAAGACCGACAGCGCCCACGCTGCCCGCGGCCATAACTGTGACATCCACATCGTTCGTTCGAAGACTACCGGCCACTGGATCGACCACCACGTTGCACCTCCATTGCTGTAGGGCCAGAGGAACCATCGCCAAGGGCACCATCATCCGCACATATGAACTCCTTGGCAACAAGAAAGTCAGCAAGTTCATTAAGAGCAACCGGATCTCCATTCGTTAATGTTGCTACTAGTGGCCAAAACTCCAGATGCAACCCCGCGAAAAACATACAAATTTTGATAATCCAAAGAGATAGGACGATCGACCAAGGAAAGATCCTCCACAAGAACATGTGCTCGACCAAAGATAGTCTAACACAGAATCGTTTCCTTGCCAAAGAGCTTAGAGTTGCCTGAGAAGACGAAGCGCATGGACACGGGTTGACAATCCAAGACTATTTTCAATGGATTGCCAAACCTGTCTAGATGCCGTTTTACAAATAGCAAGATGCATCACCTCCTCAGACAGCGAATAAATTAGCATGGAGAGGATCGCTTGATCCTGTTGAATCCATGCCTCACGTGAACCAGGCGGCGGGGAGCGGCTGAAACCGGCATGGCAGTGGCATCAGATGGCAACGTAGCGATGGCAACGGATGGGCAAGGAATTGAACCATCAACAAACCCTAATAAATTCTTACCACGCAAGAAAAGGGACTAACTAACTGAGTTCTCCAGAATAAATAATTTCGGGTAGTGAGTTCGATGGAAACAAAGTGATGGGTAGTGAATAAAGAATTGTTAGCCACTGTTGGGACAGGGGCAACGTTCTCGGAGACAATCTTTTCGGACAAGACTCCAACAGAGCTATCTTGCACATCTTTGAAAACCAAATTAAATGTCATTGAGAAATCTGAAACTAGTGATACCATATGAGAACTGAAAGTATTAGATTGATTAATGAGATAGAATAGTACATGATATATATACTGGTACAAGACTAGAATCCTAGCTAGTATAACAGGTACAGGAATAGAATCCTAGTTTACCACAATTACATAGTTCTAATATAGAGTAAGGGAAAAAGTTTGTAAAGTATAGGTAAGAAAAAAAAAATGTTGAATAGAGTTTTGGTATGAAGAAAAAATTTATAGGTCTATAATGTTAAATAATTAGACAAAGTTTTGAGTGATTTTTTTTTAAAGTCATAATATGGAAGAGTTCATATATATTCAAGGCTTTTTAAATATTGAATACAAAGAAACTATTTAAATTTAAGAAAATATAATTCTAGCTTTTAAAAATTCCTTAATAGTCCATGAATCAATAATATCACAGTGGCTATGGGGTCATTCAGTAGATTCCGTTAAACACATACAATATCTCATTAGAGATTTCTCAAATAAGATCCGAGAAATTATTTCTCAAGCCATTTTTGCAAGATCTAAGCATAACTTTTATAATGTAATTATTAAAAAAAGTCGATAAAAATTCAAAATAGTTTTTTAGACTAATAATATTTAAGTCCACCCTAAATCCCATTAATTAACCTATTTTGAAATATTAATATATATATCTTTGATTCTTTGATTATATCTATCTAGAGAGGAAGGGGGACCCTAAACTACACTGAAAACATAATATACTCAACGGGAGCTAATTACCATTAAGTGATCAACTCCAATGGTTTATTTCAACCATCCACAACAAATCAAACTTCCCTTTTTCCTTCCACTAAAGCTGGGTTATAGCATATCCTACACGGATAATTTTCGGCTTGTTTTGTGTGTTATTCGGCAAGCCGGATCACCGACTACCGAATGGCGCCGACCGGTGGATGAATCTCGCTTAGATCACTGTGCTGCCTAATTTCTAATCGCTGGCTGAATCGTTCTTGTGGTAGTATAGAAAAGAAGATGTAGACTGGGGGTTCAGACACTTGTGTGCACTTCCTTTTTGAACGTGGCTAATTGGTGGGGAGTATGTCAGAATTATCTTGAAAGGTGAAAGCGGAAGTACAACATCTAATGCGAGGAGTAAGGATTGTTTAAAAAAAGTAGCTTTCCTACTTATAAGACCCGGTCAGATTTCCCTTTTTTCCAGGACACCATGGTCCCGCCGTGTGGAGGCCGCTATGGGATCAATAGACGAACAGTTGGAGTCTGCGACGATATCTTTTCGTTTTTATCATGTTACGACATTGACGGTGATTAATGAAGGGCCATGGACGTACGATGCATTAGCATAAGCTGTAGCAATAATTCAATTTCGAGAAAAGAAGTAGCCTGTAAGCCATGAGTGTAAGGTCTTCATATGACAAGATCTAGAGCCATTGCGTCTTTTTCAAACAGCTGAAAGTTCCTTGGTTCACAGAATTAATCAGTTGCAATTGGCTTGGGTAGTCTCTCCGAGCGGTTCTCATTATCGGAATCATGAAGTCGGTGGTTTTAAAGGCAAAGAAGTCAGTTGGTTCCCAATCCCAATTTGGGTGGCCTTTTGTCTTGTGTAACGTCAGACACACACGGAAAGGTTGATGCGCGTTCCCCACGATGGATTCCACCATCCTGTATTCGTCAATCTATCTTACATCGTTGCGGGCGCGCTTACTCCACATATTGAACGATGTCCGTTTTGCTCTGAATATAGTTTGTTCCAAAAAAATTCTATCTGTTTTCGAATACACATAAACTCATAACAATATACAGAAACACATAAATTGAATACACAGAAACTTATAACTGAATAAACATAATCCTAACGTGATACATAAACACAGAAACTCCTTAACCACAAACACATAAACTTTTACTGGATTACCAAAAGCCGCTAAAAAAAGAAAAATGAAGCTGAAGAAGACAATGACTCATTGGGTCTTCGTTGAGTTCCGGCTAATCGAAAAGGTTGCCCACATTTTGCTTCTGTGTGGGTGATTGGCCCATGGGAAAGAATTTTTGCTCGAAGGTTTGCATGGAGTGGACATGAAGGGGGGAAAACCCTACGAGTGTGGATGAGGCCAGGTTCACGACGGGGGTAAGCGAGTCTGGGCAACAGTGGATTCCTCCCGAAACGACCTAGAACGCAGGAGTTGGGAGTCCCCCATTATGGAGGCTGATACTGGGTTGGAATCCTGCCGTGCGAGGGGGTGGGGGAAAGGACGAGGGATGGTGGTTTACTGGGGCTGTAATTTTAGAACAGAAGAGAGAGGAGGACGAGGAGAATGCGTTAGACCTCTACGCGGCGATGGAATTGTTGAAGCTGGGGTGCCAAAAAACGAAAACGGCGGACTTGCAGAAGCAAGCCCGCCAACCAATTATGAGTCACTCTCATGGAATTGCCGGGTCTTGGCAACCCGACAGCAGTTCGTTGTACTAGCGGACTTGGTTCGCACGAAGAGGCCGAGAGTTCCTTTTTCCTTTTGAAACATTTGTTTGACAGAAATAAAATGGAGCCAGTGAGGGTTCAGTTGGGGTAATGATACATTTTGTTGGTAGATGCGTTGGGCCATAGTGAGGGCTTGCACTTCTCTGGGACAAGTTTGGCTTTTCACTTGAGCTGACGGGAATACCAGCTAATTACATTTGATACAAAGTTGGCTTTTGGAGGTTGGCAAGACATATGCGTTTTACCGGGATTTTATGGGTTTTCTGACCGGCAGCACGCGGGAATTCATGGCAATTGCTTCGAATCTTGCTCAATCGAAGGTGACTTTCCATGGGTGAGTAATGCGGAAGATTTATAATACCTATTGCACCCAGTATGAGAAAAATGGACGAACGCCCCATACACCGAGTGGTTGATTACGGTTTTAGGGAGGCAGTTGCGGATTGTT